>JBBPDI010075841.1:0-15223 GCA_037974545.1 Cucumis variabilis | reverse complement strand
GCCCAGGATTCGGACCAGGATTTGGAATTCGGATCTTCGAAATTCTTCTGCTTCCCTTTCGACCTGGCGACATCATCCTTACTATTCTTAAAGTCTTATTAGAGTGAAAGTTATCCCCACTAACCAATACGAGTCCTTTTAGCATGCTTTGTCCTCACTCATATGCATCCTAGGAAAATTCCTAGGAGGTCACCCAACATAGAATTACTCTAAGCTAAGTATGCTTAACTTTGAAGTTCCTATGATCGAGCCACCAAAAAGGAATGTGCACCTTGTTGCACTCGTTTGGTTAACTTTACTTTTATGTTATTTGTAGGTTTGAATTTTTTTGAATTGCATGTTTGCGACTATGTTTTAGGGGATAGTGTAGTTTTTTTCTTTTCATGTAATTGTTTTGAACAATAACTTGTTAATTTTGTTATACATTCAGACTTCATATTTAATTTTATTAATTGCAAATTTTTTATTTTAATAATTTGTTATAATTTTTTTTTGTTCCCTTTGAAGCGGGACCTAAAACTATCGTTACGATAACAAAAAAAAAACTTCCAACGTATAGTATATGTCGAAAACAAAAGATTCCTTGACACCTTTTCATTATGTCAAGGAAAACTTTTCTCAACGTGGCATCGAGAGTGCCTTATCCCCGATGGACGAAAGAGACGTCAGTGTACTCCACTGCTGATGTCAGCCATATGTCGACATTGATAACGTCAGAGATAAGGAAATCTTTGCGTTGTCCCTTTGGTGCATCGAAGAAAGCTCCCCCAATGTTGTACTTCCAACATCCTTCCCGATGGAGCTTTTGATATCAAAAAATCCTCTCCTTGTAGTGAAATCTCTTGGCGTTAGGAATTCTCCAACTCCTTGTAGTGAAATCTCTTGTAAACATTCATTTTGAAACCATCATTTCAAATAAAAAAAGACTTTATACGAAAGCTTGTAATCATATAAAACTTTGAAGAAAACACTCATACTACTTGGCTATTTCAAAACCCCAATTGTTTCTTTTATACTTTTTCTCGCTTACACTTTGATAGCGCTTCAACACTTTAAATTTTCTTTTAAAAAATTCAGAATAACCATCCCCAAATAATCTAACTTTAATCTCTATTTATACTACTCCTTAAACAAGATTAGTCATGCTTAAACTCTTAACAGCTTGTCAGCTTATACTTTTAGTGGTGCACGTGTAAGCTAAGGTTTAACTTAACCATGTTAATTAACCTTACATGTGGTCCATTACAAAGCTTTAAAGAAATTTCCCCAGAGTTTTCTTGCTCTTCTCGCATAGTTCCTTAGCTTCTCGTCTAACACCATCTTGCGAAGTCTCTTCTTCGTATTAAAACACTTAAACTTTCCAAGTCTTGGTGCATAACTTTTTTCGCGAACTACCTTAATTACCACCTCTTAACACGTGTAGTCTTGCTTCATCGTCAAGCCTTAACTTTTCTTCACCACCTATCATTCAAAACAACTATTTTACACTTAGCCAAAGTTTTAATCTCTTAACTTAGATATGAGTATTACACTTAGCAAGCTCCAACTTGTTCATTTTTGCAAAAATGTTGCCCTAAAACTGTGAATCTCTCTTGTTGCATTCCCTCACCTTCTCTTTCAATTGCCTGTATTTAATCTTCACATCCTTGCATTGAAAGTGTATTGATACACACACATGAGCACTGGCACAACCACACATGCATGTTTTGCTATGGTTAAACTACTAAACTTGACTTAGACATTTGTGTTGTACACATGTTACCTATGACAAGGATTTTGTCAACCTATGAAACACAGACACTCCATACTGGGTAGAGTCTTTGGGTCGGATTTGTATTTATTTATTATCAATTTCAAATACATAAAGACACATTTGAAATACTTTTGGAACACTCTTAAAGAATTTATGTTGGACATAAATTTAAGAGTAGAATAAATTAGATCAAAAAATAAAAAATAAAAATAACTAGAGATTTTGTGCATTTTAGTGATCATTTAGTATTTTATGTTGAAGTTGTATGATCTTAACAAATAAGAAGTAATAAAGCTTATAAGAACGTGTCTGTATTTGATAGCTTGTAGAAATATAAATTATCGTAGCCTTTTATATAAATTATTGAAGCCTTATCGCATAAGAATGGAAGAAAACACAGGGAAAAGTATAAGAGTTTATTAACTTGTGTATCGTAGACTCTAAAAGAACTTTATCCCTGTTTTATATATCGCATGTTACTTGTTTTTATCAAGATTTTAGGCAAAAAGAAGTATAGCCCAATGATAGAACGTCAGACGAGAAAACGTGTGCAACCAACAACAGAACAATCATAACAAGCTAGGCGATCTGAAGCATTACAGACAAATTTGGTTAGTGCTAATGTTAGAAAAGAGACAAAATTAAAGACTTCTGTGTAGCACTGATGCAACTTTATCAGAAACATTAATGAGGTCTGGAATATCCTGTCAACATCACTCTCCACCCATTAGTAGAGGCGTTTACTATATAATTAGGTGTGCGAAATTGGGTCTCGAAGAGCAAGTTCAATCCTTCCTTCATCCTTGCTATTTTAAGTTTTTGGTGAGAGCTTTGAACAAAAGAGAGATTTTTCCTACCATTTCCCCTCATCAGAACAGGCAAAAAATCAGAGCCAAAGAATATGAGAAATCATATTCTGAGGCTCGATTCATTCCTTTGTATCCCATTTTGTATTTCTTATGTATTAAGTTGTAATATTAACTTTATGGGTGAAAGGCCTAAGGTTCAATTTATAATATCAATGCATTTCTTCTATCATTCTCTCATTTCTCTTTTGCAATTCACTTTCATTATATTTAGTTAGTTTTTGAACGATGTAATGTGTTATTAAGATCAGAGAATCTGAATATGTGTTTTGTAAGTTCTATTTAGCTAAACGCAACCATCAAAGTTTTGTTTTATTTGAGAGAAAAGACAATCACATTGATTATAATCACTTGACAAGTGAAAACTCGTATTTAACTAAGCAGATAACGAAGAGGTTGTAGCGATGCAACCCCATCGCTGAATTAATCCTTTGCAGAAGTTACAGAAATTCTAACGTGTATGGCGAAATCATCGAAAGGATGATTGTCTTAATTTAGAATGAATTGCTTGTAATGCATACAACTTGACTATACAAATCATAGCTTAACTTTAAGTATTTGGATCCGTGAGGCAGACAAGTATTTCAAAGGCTTAGAGAGAATGCTTACCTTAATTCTAAAGTTAATAAATGCTTTGTATCGCCTCAAATTATTAATGCACATTACATTGCGGTTAATTGGTTAAATACTCTTTCATGTCATGTCTGTTATTACATGAGTTCACACTCCATCACCATGTTCATCTTGCACTGCCAATTGCAACTTAGTGTATATGGTTAGGACAAACATACTGTGCATATTTACACTATAAAGAGTATACCACACAGGACTAGTTGTCCGATAGATTCAATTGGAACACCAATTCTCTGAGTTTGACCATGACTTACCTAAGAAACCTTTCGCTTCGCTTACACTTGGGCAAGTGAGACAAAAACTTGTACTCAACACATATTTAGTAGCATACTGAAATAATAAATGACATTAATACCCGTATCGATTCATTTATAACACAACCATGCATTTCCATAGTCACGCTTAATCAAGGGGCCCAGAGATATCTCTCCATAACAAGATAAATAAATTTTATCTTGATTAATCATTGTTTACTACATAATTCATAACGTATTCGAGTATAACCTTTATAATTATCTAGTTAAAGATAATGTTTAATTGCCTCAGAATATATTATAATCTTAGGTCTAAGGATCAAAATAATTAATTATTTGAGATTATTTATGACACATGTCTATGTAATAATCTCAAAATGGGTCAACCCAATTCTTATTCTTTAATACAAAAATATGATTATAATTTATGTCTTTACATATATAATCATCCTATGGTTATCAATTATAACTCATACTAATCTTAATTTATAAGTTCCCACAATAATAATTAATTAGAGACATTTAGAATATAATAACATATATCTAGGGATATTATTATACAATAACATGCAATTGAGTAATAATGAGAATAATAACTTTTATTAAATAGTTAAACAATAAACCAATTATCCATAAAATTATTATAGAGCACAATAAAAAACAAGGCTCTTTCGATGCATCAATGCATCAAGATATATACAAAAAGCATCGAAAAAGATTCTCCCGATGCATGGGCTATCGTTGGGAAAAGAGTTGGAAGAAATGTGTCAGGAGACCATTCCCCGACGCATACATGAAGCGGCATTGAAAGTGTTATACTCTCGACGCTTGAGTGATCATGCGTGTAATGGTGATCCCTGCGTCCCCAAAGCTCAGAGAGGTAATAAATATGCACAAAGAAAACGCAAGCTGAAGAAACAAGAACTACATCTTCAAAATTTCCATCATGATCGATGATTCAATCAATTATATCAAAACAATAAAGAAATACTTATTCATGGATTAGAATTTCAACTGTTAAAAGATTATTGAAAAGGAACATAGAAAGAAAAAAGAAAAAAACAGAAGGGAGCTCCCAATGAAAGGGAGAAAAATTAAAAAATAGGCCAACATTAAAACATAGACGCAACAATGAGTTCTACAACCAATCTCATTCAACAAGAAGGAAGAAATAAAAACCAATTAACCTTGAATAGAAAGAGGCGTTAAGTCCAAATTCTTAATCTCAAAAAAGCAACGCACCATTATAAATATCAATCAAACGACATAGTTAATTACAAAATTCATATAACAAATGCCAAACCCTCACAAAACCACAACTCAAACTACACGTATCAAACCTAGCTCTATTTTGGGTCCACCTGTAACATTTCCCCCACAAGGTTCTGACATACATAGCATACTCTTCATTCTGTAGGACAAAATCACATCATAAAACCCCAAAAACGAACAAAACTCTCACAATATATTATCACTAAATAGCAAAACCAACAATAATTAACAATTGAAAAACAATCAACAAGTGAATTTCAATCATATTAGAGTCAAAGGCAATGCAGGCAAGATATGAAGAATCTGAATCATTTTTTGGCGAACAACGTGGGTGATCAGTTTGTGTACAAGAAAGATGAAAGAACCTGAGAGCATTTGCAGAAGAAGCAACAAGAAGAGGGATTAGATGACATCAGCAAGAGATAAGGTGGTGCAATTGGTTGATCGTTGGGTTGATTGTTGAAGATGAAACTTGAAGCGTAAATTAGCAGCGAAGAAAGGATTGTTATTGCATAGGTTAGCACGACATTTTGATCATCTCATTCCTCTTCATTGGAATATTTGTTTAGTTGGTTAGGTGGCAAATCAATTGGGATAATTTTTGTATTAAAATACAAACATTAACATATATTTATTTTCAGTTTCTGTGATTTACAATGTAATATGGACTGAAATATTAAAGTTTTTTTTCTTTTTTAGCACCAGAACTATTAAAGTATTAATTTTACATGATAAAATATCAAAATTAACTTAATAGTATTTTTAAATAATTAGAAAAATAAAAAAAAAATCTTTCACGAATTTTAAGCGAGTTTAACATGTTTATTATTTGGGATGATTACAAATATAACAATTATACTCCAAATATAAGAACAAACTTCAAATTTCAAAACAACCCCTAATACAAAATGAAAGCTAAAAGAATAAATCTAAATTAAAAATATCACATGAAAAGACAGTGCACAACAAATTTTCAGAAAAAGAAAGAGAAAAAGAAATGTGTCATAAAAAGACATTACAAGAGCAAGATTAGAAGAGAGGCTTGGGGCATAGGGGAATTATTTGCATCTTTTATCATCGAAAGAAGAGAACAAGAATGTTACCAATTCTTGTCTCTTGATAAAATCTCATTGGAAAAATCAACTTGCATGATTCTCTTTGGATGATTTGACCAAGGTCCAAGAATGTGAGTGAATTGCAACACAATCTAAATTGAAAGAAGATTCAAGAAAATCAATCAAGACTTGCTCTCTAATCGAACTCTAAATCATTCTAACAAGAAAGATGCAAAGCAATTTGTAAAGAATTTCACAATGGCAACAAGTCTAATTGAACCGAAGGAATTATATGCTAGAAAGGAACTTTTGTTTCCATTAAGAAATTAACACCTTGCATACTAAGTATTAATAGGAAATTGAAATCAATTTGATTTATCATGGCCATGTACAAAAGATGAATTAAACTCAATTGCTCATGGAAAAACAAGACATTCTAACAAAACAATATCTACATTCAAACTCCAAAATTATCCCGCTTCAAATAAATTAAACCCCCCCACTTAAGCTTTGGTTGTCTCGAGCAAAGAAAAATCTAAAACATACAGTCAAGCAACATGCAAGGGAAGCACACTTCAAATAAATTCAAACTCCAAAATTGATTAAAAGCAAAGCTCCTGCTGAAAAATCATTTTTCACTAAAAATGGGTCTTCATAATTAGGAGTCCATTTTCCTCGATGATCCTTTTGAAATGGAAGTATCATTTTTAACACCAAATCTCCTTCTAAAAAACTTTGGGGGTGCACTTTCTTATTGTATGCTCGCATTAGTCTTCTTTGGTAAAGTTGTCCATGACTTAATGTTGCCAATCATTTTTCTTCAATGAAATTCAACTACTCATAACTACTTGGTATCCATTCAGCTTCATCTAACTTAGCTTCTACGAGAACTCTTAATGAAGGTATCTCAACTTCTAAAGGTAGGACAACTTTCATACCATAAACCAAAGAAAATGGTGTTGCCCCTGTTGAAGTAAGAATTGATGTGCGATAGTCATCTTCTCAATGATTCTTTTAATATTTTTGTTGACTGCCTCAATTGCCCCATTCATCTTGAGGCAGTATGGAGTCAAATTTCTATGATTGATCTTGAATTGCTCACAAAGTTGGTCCATCATTTTGTTATTAAGGTTCTTGGCATTATCTGTAATAATATCCGAAGGGAGACCATAACGACAGATCAACTCTTTCTTGATACACTTAAGCACCACTCCACTTGTAAGATGGTGCCTCTATCCATTTAATGAAGTAATCAATGTCCATAATAATAAAATGATAACCATTTAAGACTTTAGGATCAATGGGTTCAATAATATTAATTCTCCACAACGAAAACAACCAGGGTGCTGACAAGACATGCAATGGAGATGCTGCTGCGTGGATCCTATCTATATAAGTTTGACACTTTTTACGTTCCCTAGCATATTTCATGTATTCCGATTTCATTCTTGTCCAATAATAACCTCTAAGTATTTGTCTAGCCATCATTGTCCATTAGCATGTGTTCCACATATTCCTTCATGAACTTCTATCATAATTTGTTTTGCTTCTTCCATATCAACACACCGAAGGAGCACCATATCATGGTTTCTTCTATAAAGAAATTCATCACTTAATAAAAATGTTGGCCATAAAAAGTTCATGGTCAACATTTTTATTATGTGCATGTCATTCTCTGAACCTCCATATGGATATTCTTTACACTTTATGTACTGCTTGATATCAAAATATCATGGCTTATTATCACTTTAAATGTTCATGCAATATGCTGGTGCATCTCATTTTGTAATTTGGATTGGATAAAGTTTACACTCAAGGTTGAGATCAAACATCACTACCAGGTTGGCTAATGTATCTGCCATTCGATTGTCTTCCCTATGAACATGGTCAAATGAAATTTTCTTAAAATTTTGAGATAAATTTGTGACGTATTGGCTATAAGGCACAAATTTAGCATCTCTTATTTTCCATTCTTCCTTGACTTGATGTATTACTAGCATTGAGTCACCCAAAAATTTCAACTTTTTAATACTCATGTCGCATGCTGCTTGAAGTCCCATAATTCAGGTTTCATATTCAGCAATATTGTGAGTGCATTCAAAATGTAACTTGGCCATTAGGGGAAAAACCTTTCCTTCTGAGGAAATTAGTACAACTCCAATCTTATGTCTCAACTCATTTAAGGCACCATCAAAAGCATAATCCATGTCTCATGATCTGTAGTATCCTTTTCAACTAGAAATATGTTTTCATTTGAGAAATCAACCCTCATAGGCTCGCAATCTGCTACTGGTTGGGCAGCTAAATGATCAGCAAGTGCTCTTTCCTTTATTGCTTTTTTAGTAACATAAACAATATCATACTCTAACAACAAAACTTGCCATTTTGCAATCCACCCCACTACTACAAATTTGGTCTTTCTTAACGCACACAAATTTTGATTTCTTGATGGTCATGGCTAAGTACCATCAAGAAAAATATTTTTCTTAGTACAATGTTTATCTTAACGGTCATGTACGTCAAGTAAAGTCCTTTTATTTTGTTGAATAAATATGAAAAAACCTAAAAAAATGTGGATTCCTTTTTCCCTTGTTGGGAAAAAATTCCTTAGTTTTGTTGATGGTCTACAAACGTCAAGAAAACTATTTCTTGATGGACAATAAACATCATGGATAATATATTAGTTGACTGGCAGTGTCCATCAATTTAGTTAGGTTTTCTTAATGGACAAGGCCCATCAAAGGATGAATTTTCTTAATTTGCAATGGTCATTATCGAAAAAAAATTATGATATTTGTTTTGTATTTCTTGATGAGTTTAATTTATTTTTTATGGGTCTAGGGTTTCTTGATGGACAAAGACCAAAAAAAGATCATGGGCAAAGTCTATCGAGAAAAATGATATCTTGATGTGTATTGTCCATCAAGTAAAAAATTTATAATTTTGGGTTTATGATAAGATCATAGGCAAGGTTCATCAAGAAAAATGATATCTTCATAGGCATTGTCCAATAAGAAAAAACTATTTTTCACGAAGCATGAAATTTGGACCCCGTTAACGGACTCAAGAAACACAATATTCATCAATAATATTCTTAAATATTTACTATTTTTTTTCAATTATTACTTTTATTCATCAATAATACAATATTAAGTTTTTTAAAAGTTAACTGTTATAATTATAATTAGATTGAAATAAGTGACTTTATCAAAATCAAATTAGTTATTGTGTTCAACTTTAATGAGTTGAATAAAAAGTTTGTAATTTAGGGTTTTTAATATTTGTAGAAGCTGGTGAACATGAGCTTGGCTCAACTAGCACCTGTATGTACCTGTGGACAAGAGGTTTAAATCCTTATCCCTGCGTTGTTTATAAATTGGGATTTCAACGTTACAATTCTTATTACAAGAATCATTGAGGAGGAAAATCAATATCAAGATCATGAAGATGCTAATTAGCACGGAGCTAAGGTAGGTGAGTGTGAGAAAAGAAAAAGGAGGAGGAGTAAAGGTTTTTGATGACATATTTTGGTCATCAAGTAAATTGGTTTTCTTGATGGACTATTCACTTTTCTTGATGGGCAAAAAATATTAAAGTCTCTTTTCTTGGACTTTTTCGATGTCTGCCTCCTTGATGGGCAAAGACCATCAAGGTAGACATTTTTTGACGTGTTTTGCACATCAAAGAAGGCCAAATTTATAGTAGTGTCCAAATAATGACGGTTTCTCAAAAATGTATTTTATTGGATCCATTTTTGAAATAAGCCATGTCGTATGATATAACATGTATTGCCTTAAACGATGAGCGGTCCATACCAAAGCACAACAAGTTCACTCAAACATTGAGTATTTAGACTCACAATTGGTGATTTTTTTGCTCAAATAATAAATAGCATGCATGTTCTTTCTTCCCTGATAAGTCATGTTGTCCTACAACACCACCAATAGAATCTTCTAATACTATCAAGTATAGGATTAATGGTCGTCCTGCAACTGGAGGTATCAATATAGGTGAGCTCTTCAAATACTGCTTAATTTTGTTGAAAGCTTCTTCACAATCCTCATTTTATTTTTTTGAATTATTTTTACGTAAAAACTTGAAGATTAATTCGCATGTTAGTGTTAAATGCGAGATAAATCTGGATAAGTAGTTCAATCTTCCAAGAAAACCTCGAACTTGTTTTTCTGTTTCAAGAGATGACATTTCCATGATAGGCTTCACTTTATCTAGGTCTATTTTGATCCCTTCTTCACTAACACATATATATCATATATATGTATGGATATATATATATATATATATATAATTAATAATTTGAATTTTTGGTAGAATATGATATTAATTATTTGGTGTTGTATAAATAATCAATATGAAAAAGTAAAGTTAATTATATGACGAAATATAATTATAATTGTTTGAAAAATTAAAATAATCCATGAGGAGAGAGATGGTTGATTTGTTTGGATGAGAAAATATGATATTTTTAATTAGAAGAGAGAATAATGGTTTAAATAAATATATGCTTATTATCTATTTTGGTATGAGAATGATAATAATAATACTAATAATAAAGAAGTCCTATTATTATTAATAATAATGGTTATAAATGTCTAAAATTATGTCCAATGTTCGAGATTTTGTGCATTTAAAAAATTTATTGAGGAAATATATATATATATATTGGTATTATATATATATATATCCTAAAAGGAAAAGGAAATAATAATGATAAATATTATTATTATTATTTGAGTTTATAAATAGCATTGAAATGCTTAAACTGAAAATAAAAGGAAAAAGAAAAGGTTCTTCATCTTCTCCACTTAGATAAAGATTAGCAAGTTATGTGAGTTTTTTGGGTTAGATTTTATTACTCATTAAAGGTTAATTGAGACTCCAAATTAAGGGTCCATTTGGATTGAATTAAGAACAAAATGTTTTTGAAGAATACATTTCCTTTTAAACACTTTTTTGGAAATGAGTTTAAAATTTAAACACTTTTCATGTTTGGTTAGACTTTTTTATAAGTGTTTATATGTGAATTTTGTTTGGTTTTTCATATACAAAAAAATGTTTATACTTAACTCAAATTACCATAAGGACTACTAAACACTATGACCTAATTTCATAAAAAAAAATACATATATTTTGATTTTTTTAAAAAAGAAATATACTTTGATATTTTAGTTAATTTTATTTTAGAAGTAGAAGTATATTGATATTTAAACTCATAATCATAAAAACTATAATTGATCTCCAACAACAAAACATAATAATAATAATAATTTTTTTAAAATAATATAATATCAACTAGACATGAGAAACTGTGCAATTCGATCATGTTCTTTATTCATTTCTATCTCACGAACTGAACCTCTATGCTCTTCGTTGACGTCCTCATAGTTTATTTCATCATTTGAAGGTATTAGCATCTCGTTGTCATCATAAAGCCTCAACTCAAAATCTGTTTTTGAATGAACCCTTAAAAGTTCTGAAGAGCCATTGAAGCAACAACGATTTTTACCTGTTTGTCAAATGGAGAAATATGCATTTACCAAACAATTCTCCATTCCTTCTTCCAAACACCAAATGTTCTTTCGATTGTGCATCTAAATGAAGAATTTCTATGATTAAATACCTCTTTCATGCCTCTTGTTTGGCTTCCACGTCGAAAATCAGTAAGATGGTATCATTCATCTCTATAAGGACCTAAATATCCTTTCGTTTGTGGATGGCCAGAATCTACAAGATAATATTTTCTTGAAATAATAAAGTAAACACTTATAAAAATAAATACTTAAAAAATATAATAAACATTAATGTATTTCTTCTTACATACTAACCTTTGGGTAGATGTGAAAACCCTAAATGTGGTCTTCTTAATGCCTCCACAAAAATTTGAGCATCATGAGAAGTACCCTCCCATCTAGCCCAAACAAATGTAAAACACATGTTAAAATCACAAACTGCCACAATATTTTGGGTGGTAATACTTTTTCGACCAATGTACGGTATACGTCTTCCTTTAGGTGCTACAACTTGTATATAAGTACCATCAATTGCTCCAATACAATCTTTGAAATATGGTCAATGTTATTTGTCTTATTTAACCTTATCAGAAGTAGTTTTGAATTGTGGATCTGTAGGCTTAATTACATCAACAACCATTGACAAATAACATCTAACAGTATATTAAACCACCTTCATACAGTCTCTCCTGAGTGCTGAAATCTTTCTTGAACCATTCTATTAGAGAAACCGTGACCCAATGTAATAAGAAATATTGCAAGAGCCTCCTTCAAAGGCATACATTTGGCTTTCCTAAAGTTATATCGTTGTTCAAGTACTACTAACAATTTCTAAAATATATGTTTTTTCATTCTAAATTGTTGTAAGAATGATCATTATTATCAGTATTGTAATTATCAGATGACATCTGAAAAAATATAAAGGAATTAAAAACAAAATTAGAAACCAAAGATCATAATAATATAATATCTTGTTATCATTGCTATCAATAATGCAATAATTAGATGACATCTGAAAAACATAAAGGAATTTCTTTTGCTTTCATAATAAAAATAAAGATAATTGTCTACAAGAAAACATTTCCTAAACATTAGAAACCAAAGATCTTAAACGTTCATAACAAAAATAACACTCCAAAATGGTAATCGTCTATAAGAAAAAATTTCCTATATATCTTAGGTCGTTAAACTTTCTTTTGCTTTAACCATGCAACTTGAATCTCAGGCTCTTGTAGCACTACGAACATTTCTCTATTTTTCCTTTTTGTAAAGTTATCTGCAACTTTCATGAAAAGCTCATCGCCTTTTATAATTTCAAGTATGTCTCGTAAGACATTCATCACTTCAAAAATATTACAACCTGGAAGTCTCTTCTCCTATTATATCTATTGATCCACACACATGTTCCAACTGATCACAAAGTTTATTTGCAACATTACCTTTTGATCCTATTCTTTTCTTTTTTTTTTCCTTTCCCTTGAGTGTAATCCTCAGCAGTATGTATCAAATATTCTGTATCATTAGTATTATTATGCTCCATATCTTCAAATGTATCATCATTTTCTCCTACATGTCTAGATGAATTGCCTTCAGTACTTTGAGGTACAAATCCTTGAGATGGTGTCCATGCTCCATCTCATGTAACAGCAATATCTTTAAAAAGAATATCTAATTGGTCTGCATTTTGCAACCCATTTGCTTGAAATGGTGTTGAATCAGCCATGCATGTCTTGAACTTGATGAATTTGAAACTTTAAAGTTCCATATTAGAGTTTAAAAGAAAAAGATAGGGTAAATGTTTTTTAATAGTGTTTGTTTCTTAAACTCCTTGAACCAAATAAGAAGTCTGAATCAAAATACACCATGAATTTTTAAAGAATTTTGAATGTGTTTCTAACAACCATGATATCTATGCCTCTTATCAGCATCTTGAATGTGTCATTAAATGACTATTTATTATTTTATGTGCTCCATAGCTCTACGATGTTTATGGAAAATAATGAATAAGGTTGCAAATTATTGGAAATTTTCTTACTTGAAAGTTGAAAAACATTTGTATATTTAAAGTTTGGTAGACTTATAGATGGCTAATGGTCAAAAGTTGGTACTCAGGTGCTTTTCAACCATTAATGGCTCACAGGATCAAATCAGTCATATTCATTGTCAAACACAATTATGATAGATAGGCTCCAACCTTTTTTATTTTCTTTTTTTTTCTCTCTCTCCCTTAAATTCCCATTTCAATGGAATTCAAGGAGTGTGTGTGAACATGTTTTATCCACATTTTTTGCTTTTTCTTCATTTGGGTTTTGATTATAACTCCTAATTTCTTTCTATGGATTCTACTTTAGGTTTTGGTTTGAAAATTCCATTTTTGTTTATAGCTCTAGGTAAGTTTTAACAATGCATTTACCCTTTTCTTAATATGGGTTTTGCTTTGAAACTCTGGTTTTTTCAACTATTCCTTCTGATGGAAATGTGTTTATAGTTCAAATGGGTTTTACTTAGAACCTCTATTTTTGCAAGAAAAATATTACGGTTTCCCTTATTGAAAAAACCTCTTCTTTTTTTTAGTACTAAGATGGAGCTGCTACTGTTGACATGTTATAACGACAAATTTTACTTTTTGTCCATTTGGGTTTAAAGACCCATTTTTTCTATGGGTTTCTTTTTTCTTTCTATTATAGTTTTTGCTACCTTTTCTTTTTCATCCCTTTTTTGTCCTTGTTTTTCTTTTACTGTAAGCCAAATGGACATGTTTATTGCTTTATCTTTTCTTATTTGTCCTTTTTATTGTTGAGATTTATGTCCTAAAACTCATAGATTGTAAATATAATCGATTGACCGTTATTAATAAAGTGTTATTATTGTAATAATTGTTATTGATTAAATTATTAGTTTTTTCTTAATAACCCAAATCCAATAAACTAACATCCTAAGCTGTTTAATGAGTCTTGAACAGTATGTAGAGACATACATGGATCAATGTTTGAGATCAACTTAAAGGGTCTATAGTATAGGGATAAGGCTGGGTACCTTATCCTGGTAACATTATGGATATGACTCACTTTGTATTTGATACAAACGCAATGATCCAACATGATCGTGTAGTTGACATGCGAGTAAGGGTATCCTATGCAATGAGTTTGCATAAGATCGGACTGCAAAATAGTAACCACCAGATGTAACTTCGTTAACTAATTAGGTTTCTATTTGACTAGGATGACCTAGGTAACTTAGTCTTAATCTTGAGTGTGTTATGAACTCTTGTTCGCGAGGGATTATCCTTTGATTTATACGGATGAGAGTGGTCAGATCACCGACTCAATAAGCTTATCATTTTAGGGATGACACCGAGTGAGGAGCTGGGAACATAATTACACAAGATGGAATTCACTCCTTTCCTACTTTAGGGTAAGTAGATGAGTGTTCCCTTAAATGGTGTCTCCAGGTCTTGAACAAAGGGCCCTACCCTCTCTATGGCATGAGAGAGATTTCTGTTTATTGGTAGGACCATAAACAGGTTGTTCATTGGAGGAGCACTGGTATTTAAGGACTAGAGGTAACCTAGGGGTAAAACGGTAAATTAACTCAGTTGGTGTTACGAACAGTCGTGAAGGACTAACTTATTGTTATTGGTCTATATCCGTGGACACAGAAATACATCTACAGTGAGAAGAGTTTAACTGTGAGTCTTTAGTGAAGTGTACACACAGTTAACGAATATATATTAATGTGGTTAATGAGTTTAGCCAATTAATCTCATATCGTTGTAGCTTCTGATTTGTAGGTCCATTAGATCCCCTTCCTAGCTCGTAAAGGGTAATGAGATTTATTTATATTGGTTGTAATTTGAAATGTT
>JBBPDI010075811.1:0-15232 GCA_037974545.1 Cucumis variabilis | reverse complement strand
TTACAACAAATCGTTAATGTCAATAGAAATATAAACAAATTACAATTTTTAGTCATACAAAATCAAAGATACACATTTATTCAATTCACTTCTTCACCAATTAGGATGTAAAGCACATGTTTGACTTTTCATTTGGGTCTAATTAATAAATTACAATAAAAATTAGGATTACAATGGAACCAAAGAAAATAAACAAAACAAGTTACTGGAAAAGAAAATGGGAGGATGGGGGTTTACTCACCGATGTTTGATGGTTGAAAAAAATGAAGGGGATCCTCGTCGGTGTTTACTTGTGAGTTGTGCTGTGCGAGAAGAAAAGAATATCGGAGTGGGTGGTCGTGCGAGAAGAAAAGATGTTTGGAGTTGGGTCTGTGATGTCTCGCAAGGAGACTGCCAAAAAGCAAAGGGGGAGGGAATGGGTCTGATGTGAGAAGAAAAGAAACGGTGAGGGGCTGCCGGTATGATGTGAGAAGAAAAGAAACGGCGGCAGCGGCGGGCGGCGGAATGAAAAAACAATGGGGAGAGGGGGGGCTGCCGGTTTGATTTCGAGAAGAAAAGAAAGGTGGACAGCGGGGGGCTTTGGAATAGAGAGCTACGACGGAGGAGACTGCCGGCGAGAAGAAAATAATGGTGGGCGGCGCAGGGGGGTGCTGCGGAATGAAGAAACGAAAATGGGAGGAGGGGGAGGCAGTCGAAAAGAAAAGAGGGAGGGGAAGGGTTTATGGAGGGAAATACTTTTTATTATTTTTTAGAAAAAAAAAGAGACATTATATTTTTTTCAAAAAAAATTTATGGCCACGTTATTTGCGTTGCTATGTTTAAGTTTTGTGTCGTCTTAGATATGTATAAAATTATTGGGTTTTTCGCCACGTAAATTACGTCGGCAAATATTTAAAATATATGCCTACACACAATACGTGGCCAAAAACTAAAATAAACGTCGGCAAAAATTAAAATTAAAAAATTTTCTTTTCACCAAAGTTTTCCTTCACGTATTTAATTTTGTCGGCTAAAACGATAATGTGCCCACGTATATATTTTTGTCGGTAAAAATGAAGATGCGCCAACACAATAAATTTACGTCAGCACATCATATCTTTGCCTACATTTTTTTTATCGTTGCCAGAAAAAAATGTCGGCAAAGCCAAAAATTCTTGTAGTAAGTATTGATGAGCAATAAAACAAGACATTGTTTGAAAAACTTACTTCAAATGAATTTTATTTAAATAATGATTTCTAAAATTTGGCCATTCTTTTCTAACTCCGTTCTAGTTTTTTTTACCATTTTTTATTAATTTTATTTAAAAATTATTTACTTTATTTCGGTGTCCAATCACCATAAAAAAGATTGATAGCGACATTTTTGTTTTATTTTAAAATTAATCTTTTTTTAAAACACCAACGGCTTCAGGCAGGTGGAAACATATAATGGACTACAAAATGTAAGATGATGTTATTTGCTCATCTAAATATTTTTATTTTGAGTTGATTTAATTTTTCAAGAACATCCCATCACACTAGACACAAACATAATAATTGTCCAAAGTCATAACATCAATCATAATTTAAAACCATACATATGGGATCCATTTTTAGATGATCTCTAGATAAAATAATGGAATCCCAGTTCGGTGTATCCGACCTACATTTGAGAGACCTTTAGTTTGAATGAAAAGCTCATTTATTAAGATTCAAGAGGATCATAAGTACATAATTTATCAAGAATATTCAACTATCTTGAATTACACGACTTTTACTAGATAAACATTTAGGCTCCCCTAAACCACTTGATGTGTGAATAAGGGATTAAATCTAGGCTCCTCCTGGATCATATGCTTTATAGGGGTGTTGAAAAAAACTGATAACTCGATCAAATTGGATTACCTAATCCAAACCATAAGGGTTGGATTGGATTGGATTAGAAAATTGAAAGAAAAAATATGTGAATTAAGTTATCAGGTTGGGTAGTTAAGGGGTCGGGTTGACCTAACCTGATTCGGTTATTTATAATACCTTAAATACATCTAGTCTCACTCGTAAATTTATTTTTCTTGAGGACAATCTCTATCAAGATCGACCTCAATATTCTTTCCAAATTTTTAAAAATTGTTTGAAGAGAATTTCTCAGTTTCTCTCAGTCAAGTGCATCATCGAGATAGTTGATTTTTTATTAAAAATTTAAAATTATTGGGCCATCATGGCCCCAAGATGCATCAAGTTGAAAAAAAGAAGCAATTATGTCAATGATCTCGGGCCAAAGTTGTCCCGAGATAGTCTTGAGCTAAATAATATAAGCATTGTGTAGTATGATTTCGGGCTAAGGTTTCCCTAAGGTGGTCTAGGATTGAAGAATTTTGCCTTTAATTCATTCGATCTAGGAATACATTGTATTGAGATTTCCCAAGATGAAAGAATTATTTCTGTAGTTATTGGATCTAGGGTCTTAGTTACACGAGATGTCTCTGGAGGAAAGAAATATTTTGCGTTTATTTTATTCGATCTCAAGCATACATTGCCATGAAATGTTCGAGATGAAAGATTTCTGCCTTTAGTTATTCAATCTCGAACCTTAATTGCATAGAGATGGCCCGGGATTAATAAATCACAAAGAAGATATAAATCGTAAAGCCAACCCGCTAACCTAACTCAAATTTTTTAGGTTGGGTTGAGTTGACCCTTAAATATTAAACCGATTCATTTCTTGTCAACCCGCTTACTTTGGGTTGATCCATATTTTTCCTCCAACCCAGTCCAATCTAGCTTATGTACACCCCTAATGCTTCATTGATACGAAACCTCTAGACATTGTATCTATGAACCATGCTAAACAATAAGACCCAAATAACTTAACCTCAAAAATCCCAAAAATGAATTTGATTTCAACCCATGAGGAGATTGCTAGGCTAGATTTAGATTACTTAGATGATCTAAGAAACCAAAGATTGGACAAAATTTTGAGACTCCCATTAACCCTCGATCTTCAATGAAAAAAAAAATCAATCCTTACTTGAAT
Organism: Cucumis variabilis; assembly: GCA_037974545.1. Classification (NCBI taxonomy): domain Eukaryota; kingdom Viridiplantae; phylum Streptophyta; class Magnoliopsida; order Cucurbitales; family Cucurbitaceae; genus Cucumis; species Cucumis variabilis. The sequence goes on along the minus strand of JBBPDI010075811.1, from coordinate 12,219 downwards.
GTTCCAAATATCTGTGCATTCTATCACAAGAACACACAGGAACAAAATTCTACATTTTAGAATTTTTAGATTTCATTCATCCAAATTCTTTTTCTAGATGTGGTGACTACAGTCTTATATATATTAATTAAAATATGAGAGGAAAGGCCACAACATTTAATTTTATGTCCTTTCAACTATTATATAATAAATGAAAACAAACATAAGATAAATAAATAATTCCTCAAACATTTAATTTTATAACTTTTGGGTTGTCCAAATAACTTTTCAACTTCCAAGAACTGCATCTCTTTAACTTCTTCATTTGATTCAATTATGATTTCTTGATTCATATCATTCAAGCTTCACCCTTGTGTCTCAATGTTCAAACTCCCCCTGTGAGAGACTCCTCAGAATAACCTTTAATGTTAGACTCCCCCTCTATGTCAAGCGCCGCCCCAAAGTCCTTACCAGCGACTAAGTGGAGGTGTGCAGCCTAGACCATTCTTGCATACTTCTCCCGAGGTAATGCGTTAAATGTCTTGTAAGTTGAATAACTTAACTATTTTTGCTCATCTTAACGCAAACCATTAACGAAGACATAGGATACGACAACTTAACTTTTACTAATGCGTCCTTGATATTGCGTTCTCTTTTAACCTTGTAATTAATCACGCGATAGGCATAAATAAAGTAGCGGAATGAGTACAAAACTTCTCTTTATTAACACAACACTTTTACTAGATTTCATATTACAACTACAACTCTTAAGGAAAACTCCCTTGTCACTGAGTCTTTGCTTGACAACTGCCTTTTTTCTTTTCTCGCCTGTCACCTAGTGCTGCTTCTTCAAGGGTTACTTAGACGTAGAAAATCTTCTTTTCTTTGGTTTGGCTCTTTGACTCTTTTGCTCTCTAAGATCGGAGTCGGCTTCCAACCATCCTCTTCTGTTTTGCTTTTCACTATTAACGTTGCTTCTTGTAAAGGGTACTTAGAGGTGTAAATGTGGCAATTCCTCCTCCACCTAGGTTGTTCAACTACCTTTCTTAACGTGTCATGTTAAGGTTATTCTTCGTCTGACTCAGCTCCTTGGCTCTCTAACTCACTACGTCAATGCTTCACCAACCTGGGTCTTGCACTCGACTGTCTACTGAATCAGGCCGTCCGCACTAAGGAGCGATTCACTTACCAATCGACCCCTCAAGCGTAATAGAAATTTTCATAGCCAACGCACTATGTAAGACTACAGGGACACTCTATCTTCCTTCCTTAACTTGGCTATGCAGTCTTAGAACTAATCTTCACATGGTCTTAACGCATAACAGCCCGAGGATAGAAAACACTTAAAATATAAGTCAAACAGACTTAGCGAGTGATGAGTTTGAAGGAAAAACTTTTTTGGAAAATTTCCACAAGAACAAAATGATATGAGTATCAGTAGTAAATATATGTTTCATCGTATATAAGCTATAAACCATTCGACCATCCACACAACCAGTGCCACAAGCACGATTCACTTAGATCGTCTAGCAACTTTGAACGCATCATGGTTCACGATCAATACTACTGTCCATACCATAGGTGCCATCTGTATTGTGACCTAAACAATTTAGCAATATAACCGCATTACGACAAATCACATAACCATCGATTCTGTTCGGGCATCTCACTTGATCTCCACCCCTTTCTTTTCTATCCTTGGATTTCTCTTTTCGCCTAGCGTTTTCCTTGACCAGTCGTTGGGTCTTCGAAGTTTACCCCTCGTCATTTCGTTCGGGCATCTCACTTTTTCTCTAGGAAAAACTTCTCCTTATTCTTTCCCTTGTCCCCTTTTTATAGTGATCTTCCACGTCTAGGGGTCGCTTCATTACTTTACACGTGTTTCTTCGTGATTTGTTATCCATGCAATCAATACAAACTCGACACATAGGCCAAAATTGCAAGCGATGACTGGACATCCCCTCCTTGAGATGTCAACCTTATCACTTTAGAAAGTCAAACTTCTTTAAATCGTTTAACCTCTTTTAATCTCTTCGAGAAGCCAAAATCATTTATTTCACTTCAGAGGTTGTCTAGTCTTATCAATAATACCCAAAGCTAATTAGTAGTTTTATAATTTTGAATCTTATTGTGGTTAACTTACTACTTGGCCCCCTTAACATAATTAATTTTCTTGATGGGAAGATTGAAGTGCTTGAATGAGGCAGTGAGAGGACCAATCCTTAAGCTTCTATTTATAGACACCACCCATCATGATGTATAATTAAGGCATTATCTTTTTAGTGGGCCTAATAAAATAATAGGCCCTAAGAAGATAAAATGACATATAATGCACATGAGACACATTAATAATAATATTATATTTAAAAAATAAAGGGTAATTGTAATTGATGACCATTTTAGCAATAATAATTAAGGATATAACTATATTTTTAAGAAATTGTAAACATAGCAAAACTATCGCTGATAGACTTGTATCGTTGATAGACTCGTATGGATCTATCAATGATAGACCAATATTTGCAACATGGTCTATCGGTGATAGACTTCTATCATTGATAGAATTTGACAAATTTTGCTATATTTGCAAATTTTTTAAAATATTGCTATATACTTAATTATTTTGAATCTAATTGCTAAATTTGCAACTATCCCTAAAATAAATCTGACATTCTCCCACCTGGCCCATTGACATTATTTACCATATACGTTCATAGACATAATGCGCAGAATTAAACTTCATAACATATCTTGTCAAGTCAAATAACTTGGCATTTATTGTTATTTTTATTGTTATATACAATGTTAGAGTTTTATTGTATAATCATGAAAATAAAGTTTACAGTATCCTTCCAACTCCAACCAAGAAGTTATTCCAACCACTGACGTCACCCACGGAAAGCTCCCGACCACCATCTCTGATCCGAACGAAGAATCCAAATTCTACAGGAGGCCATCTCCCTACAAGAAGTGTCCACCCTACAACAAAACGCCCTCCATACAAGAAGTACCCACCATCTTCCCACTAAATGGCATCCAAAACCAAAGTTGAGGCAATGGACAATGTATCATCTGTTTAATTTTTTTTTGATAAATAAGTGGTACTACAAGCTCCAAGGGTAATACTAGGAAGTTCATGAAGTTGGCCTTTTGACTTATGTAATATCTGTTAATCCAAACTTCATATGTGTGACATATGGTGTTATTCTTCACTTCTCGTGTAATAATTTAGAGTTTGAATGGATTTAATATTTCGTCTTTATGTTTAAACTCTGTTTGTCTTCTTTTTTCACTCTTAAGATTTTGATATTGAAATCGTACTGATTTCAACAGGTAGGAGAGAAATTTGAACTTTGAAGTGTGATCTTTTTCCTAATACATATACATCAAATTAAAATATGTATTTAAATTGAAAATTTCATATAGCTAATGTGTTAGTTATTAATTAATTTAGAAATAACATAAAAACATTTAAGATATGTGGAATCAGAGAGCGAGATGTTTCCTTTCAAGATTAGACCGGGCTAATTACTTATATGAGAAGAATAACACTTAGGTTAACTAAAATATACTAAATACTTATGCTAATTAAATTATATGAGAAATTTTCACATATAGAAAAAATGTCAAACTATTTACATATAAAAAAAAAAAAGAAAAGATACCCATAAATAATGATAGACTTCTTTCTAACAATGATTGACTAGCTTGTATTATAGTTTCTATGATTGATATTATCAATATTTATAAATCTCTACTAGTTTCTATCACTCATAGAAAATGATAGACTTCTTTTCAACCTCTATCAATGATAGAATTTCTATCACGGATTAACTTGTATCAATGTCAAAGCTCATCAATGTCAAATTTGTATTAATTTCTAAGATTTGTAAACATTGATAGAATTCTACTAGTATTTATCTAGATATAACGAATGTAAAAGTTTTTTATATAACTTGTAAAATGCTTGACCCATTTTTCTACCTTTAAAACTTCCTAATTAAAAACATAATTTTGCTTTTGGTTTTTTGGACAATTATTTATATTTGTTTAGTAAAAAAAATAAAGAACAACAAACGATAAAAAAATCACTATTACACAATTTTATTTTATTTTTAGAGAAATTGCATTAGATGACAATTTTTTAAAAAAAAAACAACTCATAACACTTTTTTTTCATATTGCAAATTTAGCAAATATGACTAATAATAGACGACAATTAGACAATAATTTGCTTTTAAATTTGTCATTTTTATAATTTAGAAAATATAGATGACATGGACTCTATTATCATAAATGTTTTTTTTTTTTAGTTTCGTAAATTTTCTTTATTCTTATTAATTAAAAATGTGAAGACAAAAAAACAAGAAATTAAATAGTAAATCAAAACGTTATTACCGAGCAAGCTAACTTTTTTTCTTCCAAGAACGATTGTATTTGGAAATTTTTTAAGTGTTTAATTTCAAACACAAGTCACCCTAACAAGAAATTTCTGTGTTAGAAAACTATTAAAGTAGGTTTTGAAGAGTATTTTTAATCATATTTATAAAACATGCAATTAAATGAAAAAATAAACTTTTTGGGAAAAAAAAAAGTTAATTCAAATTAGACTAACCATTGATGAAGAATGATTTGTTTTCCAAAAAATGGAAGAAAAAAAAAATCACTCCCTATTCCATCCCATCACAGACAAGGGCGGATCAACTAAGAAGTCACGGGGCACGTACCCCCTTACATTATCGATTTTTGTATTTTAATATTAATTTTAAAGTGTTAGAATACAATATATATTAAATTTAGTTTCATTTTGCCTAATTTTTGCTTCTGCTGTAATGGTTGTGTCTCTGCAAAATCCTTTGGTTGTGAGTTCAAATCTTGCCTACTATAATTACTTTTACAAAATAGTTTTTATCCTAAATATCAATAAATTTTTTTTCTCAAATATCAAATTTGTTCATAAATTGTCACGAAATAATTTTTATTCCAAACATCAATAGTTTTCTTTCCTCAAATTTCTCAAATATCAATAATTTTCTTTTTCCAAATATCAAATTTCTTCCTAAATTTCAATGATTTCCTAAAAGGAAGATAATTTTTTAAAAAGAGGAAAAAAAACCTATCTAAGATAAAACTCTAACTTATTTTCTAGCCCTTATTTGTTATCTAACAAAAAAAAAAAAAAAGAACAAAGTCGGTGATCCATACTTCCACTCTCTCAATAACATTCCATGCAAAGGTATTAATCTTTATTTTTTATTTTTTCTTCTTTTTTTTTCGATAATTTTAAATTCACATATTTGCATTACAAAAAGTCATATGGAAACTGACGGTATTTCTTTATTACTTCAAATATAGTGAATATTATCGAAGCATTAGTGAAACGTCGATATTTTTTAAAATGTTTTTTAGTGTGTTTATTATATAGTGCTCGATGTTCCCTATATAAAATTCCTAAATCCGCCACTGATCACATACATATTTTTTTCAGTCTAAAATATTAATAGTGTGTATTCCTCTCTATGATTATATTGTGCTTTTGTTCATAACTTCACACTTCACTTCAGTCATGCATGACGTTACTATAAGATAAGCTCACATGCTCACATAACTCTCTCCATCACTCATTATTATCTTATTGTTATAAAAACATGCTACCATTATAAATATTATAAATATATATATATATATATATATATATATTTATTATTATGCTTAGTGTTGATCATGTATCACTCTCCACTTCCAACTCCCTTGCCAAACATCTTGAGGGATACCAGCCATATAATCTCTCATGTTTTCTAAATTGTGTCATTTGGTGGCTTTAGTAAATTAATTACATGTGCATTGGTGAAATTTTTGGAGTTAGAAAATTTTCGAAGAATTACCTATTTTCTTTTTTTTCTTTTTTCTTTTTTTATTTATATACTATATTTAATTATTTTAATATTATATTTTCTCGTTTTATGTATTTTAGTTGTACCACGTTTTTACAAACTTTTTTCTTAGATGAGATTTAGTTTTATTTTCTAAAACAATTGTTAAATATATGTGATATAAATTATATTGTAAATTTAATTTATTGCGAGAATGATGTAATTAAATGATGTTATGGGTTTATACTCTTACATATTATAAGTCGAGTCAATTTAATTTTATTTTAGTGATAGAAAAAAACTTTCTCTAGATGATCATTTGGTCCACCAACTTATGTAAATTAGTATAAACACAATTCTACTTTATTCATAAAACACTGTCAAACTTGATTAACTTTATCTTCTTTTTATTTATCTCTTCATACCATAGAATACTCATAATGGATATCTAATTACACAACACCCAACTTGATGCACATAAATTTTTCTCAACGTCGTGGCACTACACCCTAACACTATGACTACAAAAACGGTGTCGTTAGGCCTTCTAGAGTTATCTCTCCAGGATTGAAATTGATTCCAATATTTTTTCGCTCTACTTTTCTTCTTTTTGTATTTTGTCAGTGGTTGTATTGAAACTCTACCCCACTTATTGACACGTCGATTGTGAGGAAAAGATAACATTTTCTAGCTAATTGGGTTGTAAGATTTTTTCCTAGTTGTATAAATGGATGTCTAGACTTTTTCATATCAATATGGATATGGATATCTAGAGTAATGAGATTTAATAATGGATATCTAGATGAATATAAAAAAATAATAAGGAAAGGAAAAAAAATAAAATAAATTAAGAAATATTAAACATGTATATTAACTAATTTAATAAGGGAGGAAAATAATGAAATAAACTAGGAGAACTATTAAACATCTATGAAAATAAAAAATAATAATAAATCATCAATATTCGAAACTAAACCCGTGATTTGTAAGACAAAAACTATTTCAAGCACGACTCCACGCCAATGAGCTAAGTACTGGAGACTTTAGAAAACACAACAAATGAGATTAAATAAAATGGGAACGTAATTGTGAGAACTACTTTTCATATTTTCTCAATTTTTACTTAAATTTGAAAAATGCTCTTTGATATTTAGGAATAAGAAACTTGTCAAATACATCTATTTTTTAATAAAAAAGAAATAGATACATGAAACAAGCAATAAAAAAGTTATCAAACGGACTCTAAAATTTCAGAATTATGTCCAGTATCAATCTCTTCTGCTTTTTGCCTTTTTTAGTACAAAAAGTATAGAATGTCATGCCAATATCACCAAGTCAAGATTACTTTAACGTAATTATATTAAATACATTGGAGGCTCATAAAATTTGTTTGTGTGATTCAAGGACCAATTAATTAGTTTGTTCCTCTTGGCTACGTGAGTGATCAAATCAAATCCTAGTCATATCCAGATAAGTATATTATAAATTTAATTCTTAAACTTTGAAAGGTAAAATTTAAAAATTTCCAAAACTTTATCCACGGTAATTGCAAGTAATTTATTGAGTAATTTTCCTCACAAATTAATTTTCAGTTCAATTTGTTTAGAGTGCAACAAGGGCGTAAGAACCACAATAGTATAATCCATATAACGACAATTGTGTGTTTATGTCTTAGTGACTGTTTCATATAATTAACAAAACTCAGTTAACCAATATAATGGCTTTTAAGTTGGGGTTTCACTAGAAAAGGTAAAATAACTCAACAAATATCTTTCTATTTCATTTTTCTCTCTTGGGAGATTTTTCGTCAACATATCCGATCCATTGTCTTTGAAGAATCTATCAGAAAAGTATCAACAGAAACGACAAGTTCTTCACCAAATAAAATAAAGGAAGAGTTGTGTTAAGTTATTTCACTTTTAAAGTGAAAAGCCTAAAAAGAATTAGGATATGTTTGAATTAAATTAAAAAAAATATATTTTTTAATAATACATTTCTTTTTAAACACTTTTTTTTTTTTAAAACGAGTTTAAAATATAAATACTTAATGTTTATTTAGACTTTTGTATAAGTGTTTACATGTGAATTTGGTTTTTAAAGATTTTTTTAAAATATATTATTTTATAAATCAATTTTTTAAAAATGCATTATTTTAATTTGCCAAACACTACCACTTTTTTTCAAAATATTTTTTTGACAAAATTAAACACTTTATAATCTAAACCAAACACACTCTAACTATATTGAGTAAATTTGATAATTTTTGCCTTCCGCTTCAGCATTTCTCAGATCAATTTGTAGGATTCGCTTAAATTTTGATAGTGTATCGTTGACATTAAACAATAGAAATTCTGTTTGGAGCTATTTACACAGTACATAGTTATTTATCATTATTTCAGTAAATAGTTATTTGTCACTTATTTCAGATTATTCTAATTTATTATTTGTTATTTGTTATCGTTGGTCGTTGAGATTGTTAATTTTGAGATGTATTTTTATATGACTCTAATTATGATCGGAGAGAACTGGTTGTACACATTACTTTGATTATTGCGGTGATTTTGACTTCCATCCAAGAATTTTTAATGAGAGTTTTTTCATGTCAAGATTTCTAGTGTGTTCTTACTTTATTGTTGTTTTTAGTTAATTAGTATTTTATTACGTTCACACGCGAATTGAACAACTTATACAAAAATCTGTGGAGATTTTAGTCGACCAAAAACCACCTTTGCATTGAATTAGGATAAAATTAAAAGAATTATCTCAATGATATTACTTGTGAATTAATTTTCTAACAACTTTGTTAAAATTTTCCGCTTCCATTATAAATGTTGTCCAGTCTGTACGTTTTTTCCTTCCCACTCCAATTTTATTGTTATTTCGAATTGGAATAAATACCACTTCTCAACACTTCCTTGATTACTTATAATCCCAACATACTTAATTCATTTTCGGATTCTATTTGAAGTATTGATATTATTTTTTATTTAAATAGAAAGTTTTCAAATGTATCGAAACTAATCAAAATATTTATATATATAGTCGTAGACAGTAATATCTACAAGGTGCGCATCAATTATATATGACAGTAGTCTATTGGAGTCTATTGACTATTAGTGATAGGTGGTATTCGTAATAGTTGTTTATTACTAATAGATAGTGACATTCTACTAAATTTATATACATTTTCAACAGAAAAAGAAAAAGATAGATAAACATGAGCATTATCAAAAGCTCCACCATAACCGACATTCAAGGTTGCAAACTACACTCTTAATTTCGGCTAAATATATTGATATATTCGTGTTAATACTTTGACAGCTTTCTTTTTGGCACAATAAATTTGGGTAATGAAAATTTCTATCTCTAATTTTAGAAAAGAAGAAGAAAAAGGTAGATATGAATTATTAGATTAGGTTGTGATATTAAAATATAACCAAATAATTGAAAAGGTGAACCAAAAGTTTGAAATATGAATTACTTTGGCACCAATAGATATATATATAATGGTACATGTTTTGGATTTTTCTTTCTTTTAACACCCATAAAAGCTACAGTTGTCCAATATAAATTTCACACTTCATTGCCGACAAATTTCGTACATCTACTTTTATTTTATTACTATTATATATTTCACACCTTTTTCTTTTCATTTTTCCTATCTATTGTTTTAGTTAAAGTATATATGAATATATTATGAATATATAAAACTTTTTGGCAATGGATCAACTTCCAAGCTTTTGAGTATTAGGAAACCTCTAATGTGTTAGAAATGTTTTGAATTGGTTATGTAATCCCTCTCTGTTTAATTTAGTGTGGAGTTTTACTTTTCAGTTTTTTTTACTCAAGTATGGAGTTTTACTTTTCAATTTTTTTTACTTAGTATGCAGTATTTATTTATGAGTTATTTACTTCTTTTATTTTAAAGTTTATAATAGTGCAATATATGAACTCTTTGACCTAGTAATACTATTTTTTATTTCAAAAATATTATATTTAATAATATTATTCTCTCTCTTACCTCTAGACGTAACTAATACATTGTTAATGAACTACTTATATTTATGTATATTTGTTTGTCAAGCTTTATATGTTTTTGTATTTGTTAGTTGTTCCTTTTGTAACATGCATGATAAATCTCTCCAAATTATTAATCAAAACTCAAATACCTTCACTAAATTACTATATCAATTTCATATAATTACACCTTCAACATTTGCTCACAACAAATAAATTTAAGCAAAACCAAAAAGAAGTATAGGAGCCATTGACATAAAATTTAAAGTTGGAAGGATCACTAGATATTAAATTTAATAAATTCAATGTTATGTTTGTTAAATCGTTCATTTAAAAAGGTAACTTTTAAATATAGGAAAATGGATCAAATTCTTTACTAATTATAACAATTTTTTTTTTACATTTTTTAAAGTCTAGATAGACGCAGATAGAAGTTTATCACTTGCTATCTATATTAGTGATAACAACTAATAAAAGTCTATCATTAATATTATCAATGATAAAAATTGATATCGGTCATTGATAGAGGTCAATAAAATTATATCAGTATCTATTAATGATAAAAACTATTATAATTAAGTCTATCATTTGCTATCTATCAGTGATAAAGACTGATAGAAGACTATCATTTATACTATCGGTAATTTAAACTGATATTGATCTGTCATTGAAAGAGATTAACGATAGGGGTCATTATTGTTTTTTTGTTATTTCTATAAATAGTTTGGTATTGTTTTCGATTCCTGAAAATTCCTCTTTGATTAAAACAGTACATGTCCCATTTTTTTTCTTAGATAGAAGAGAGAAAATACTGGAAGAAATAAAAAAAGAAATACCACAAGTACCAAAAACTAAGACAATATACTTACACGCAAACACAATTTGATAGACTAGTTCTAGTTTATTTAATCTCTCTCTTCTAAAAAAAACTAGAATAAAATTATTATTTTTTTCAAAGAATCAAATAATCCAATTTCAAATAAGCTTGATAATATATATACTTGTGTCAATTGAGCTACACTTTTATTGACAAAATCTGAATACAAATTTAGTAATGTTAAAATGTTCATATGGTAATCAACTCACACATTTTGTATCAAGATCTTCTATTCAGTCCTTATTTTTCTAGGATTAATATTCTAATGATTTTATTTATAGAGCACATAAACATATCAACTAAAATGGTGTCTGGTAGGCTTAAAAGTTGTTTCCTTTTTCGAAAAAAGTTAAATAGTAATGAAAAGAAAACGAATTAAATTATTTTAATATTTTACCTTAATTTGTCTCTATAAATGCAGGCGCCATTCCTTTCCAGCTCCCTTCATCACAAACATGTCTTCTTCCAAGTACTTGTTAGCTCTACTCCATGGGCTACTCTTGGTGGTTCTCACCAAGCCGGTCGTTGGTGATTACATCTTCAATCCTGAACCTCCACATCCACCATTCATTCCTATTTACGAGCCACCAAAGCCTCCGGTATTTCCCATTTACGAGCCACCAAAACCTCCCGTTGCTCCAATTTACAAACCCCCCAAGCCTCCGGTAGTTCCAATTTACAAGCCACCTAAACCCCCTGTTGCGCCAATTTATAAGCCACCTAAACCTCCCGTTGCTCCAATTTACAAGCCACCAAAACCACCGGTGGGTCCAATTTACAAGCCACCAAAGCCTCCAGTAGTTCCAATTTACAAGCCACCTAAACCTCCAGTTGCTCCAATTTACAAGCCACCAAAACCAACGGTGGGTCCAATTTACAAGCCACCAAAGCCTCCAGTAGTTCCAATTTACAAGCCACCAAGGCCTCCGGTTACTCCAATTTACAAGCCACCTAAACCTCCAGTTGCTCCAATTTACAAGCCACCCAAGCCACCCGTGGGTCCAATTTACAAGCCACCCAAGCCTCCGGTAGTTCCAATTTACAAGCCACCTAAACCTCCCGTTGCTCCAATTTACAAGCCACCAATGGGTCCAATTTACAAGCCACCGAAGCCTCCGGTAGTTCCAATTTATAAGCCACCTAAACCACCAAAGTCGCCAGTGGGTCCAATTCACAAACCACCGAAGCCACCGATGGTTCCAATATGCAAGCCACCCAAACCTCCAGTGGTTCCAATTTACAAGCCACCGAAGCCTCCAGTAGCTCCAATTTACAAGCCACCGAAGCCTCCAGTGGCTCCCGTTTACAAGCCACCAAAGCCCCCAGTTGTTCCAATTTACAAGCCGCCAGTAGGTCCAATTTATGAACCTCCAAAACATCCGGTAGATCCTATATTCAAACCGCCTGTGCCAATTGACAAACCATCTCTACCGCCACCATATTCTTACAATCCTCCGTACAATCCGCCACCAT
>JBBPDI010075803.1:0-15236 GCA_037974545.1 Cucumis variabilis | reverse complement strand
TATAAGATATAATGTAAAATTAATATTATATAAGATATAATGTAAAATTAATATTATATAAGATATAATGTAAAATTAATATTATATAATATATAATGTAAAAGTAATATTATATAAGGTATAATGTAATTTAAATTTATATTATATTTATATTAATACAAATTTAAATAAAAGAATCTACGTGATGGAGAGGGAGGAAGTTATTTGATAACTTTCCCCTCCATCTCTCTTCATATCTTTTGGTTAAGATATAGAAGGGAGGATGCAATTTTCTTAAAAGAAGTTTTTTTTTTTTTACGATCAATTGGTTCCAAAAAGAAAATCTCTCTGCAAAAAATTTTCCCTTTAACAAAACAAAAGAAACACAGAAGCCCCACAAATTCTCTGTTTTTTTTTTTATCTTGAGAATAATAGGGAAGACTTCGTGGTGTTCTTTGAGAGGTTCGAGAATTATTGGAAGGTTCTATAAAGGTTAGTTTTGTTTTCTTCTTTTCCTCCATAGAAGCATGTTTAGGTGTTTCAAGTTGAATTTCTTTTGCACGACACTCACACGCTTTTGCTATGGAAATTCCATTCCTTCACCAACTTCTACTAGGGGACGATTGAGCATTTGCTGTCACATTCACCTCCTTAGTAGAAATGATCAGGCATCATCGTTTTGCTTCGCCATCAAATTGAAGTGGCAAAAATGCACCATCTTCATTTTGGAGACGCAGAGGGAGAGTTGCATCATTGTCATCTTCTTGGATAGGCAGAGGTGAAGCTGCATCGTCGTCATATTCTTTGAGAGGTAGAGGTAGAGTTGCACCATTGTCATCTTCTTTGAGAGACAAAGGTGGAGTTGTACTATCGATATCTTCTTAGAGAGGTAGAGGTAGAGCTACACTGTCGTTGTCATCTTGGAGAGACGAAGGCAGAGCAGTACCATCTGCATCTTCTTGGAGAGGCAGAGGCGAAGCATCAACGAAGTCTTCGAGCTTGAATACGAGGAACCGTCGATGAAGTCTTTGAGCTTGAATATAAGGAATCATTGATGAAACTTTCAAGTTTGAATATGAGAAATCATCGATGAAGCCTTTGAGCTTGAATATGAGAAATCATCGATGAAGCCTTCGAGCTTGATTATGAGGTGCCCTTTTTTGCATGCACTAAACTTGTATATAGTCTTGCACAAAGTAGTGTACATCTTCAATTTATTACATCACATTATTACTAGGGATGAACCTCTTGAATTTAGAGATTTGCCCCCAATTTGTAATGACTCCCTAGTAGAGATGAACGTCCTTTGAATAAAACAATCAAGTCATAACGTAGTTCAAGTTTTTTTTTACTAGACTGAACTTAAAGGTTCCTTCAAGCTGCCTACGTGTCCTTTATAATAAGGGATCAAGTCATAACGTAGTTCAAGCTTTTTTTTTCCTGGACTAAACTTAACATTTTTCTTAAGCTTCCTACGTACCCTTTATAATATAGGCATCATGTCATAACATAGTTTAAGTGCTTTTTTTTTTGTCATTCACCTTTTAAGCTCTTGTTGGCTAGTAGTGTCACACTCCAAACTATATTGCAACCAAAACGCTGAAGTAGTGGGAATAGGATGCGAGTTAGTTACAACCTTGAAATTTTCTTATCGCAAATCTTATTCTAAACTCTCTTCAAACTATAACACTCAAAACACAACAGTGGTCAATGTAACACCAAGCAAAATAAATATAAACCAAAACATATACTTTATTAATAACAAATGTTTCATACATCATTACAATACTTTAATCAAATAACCAGTGCTTAACTATTTCCAAAACGTCTTGAATCACCTTATCGCAAATCCTTCAACCTTCTTATCTACTTGGTCTAAATGCGTGATCCTGGAAGATAAATTTTTAAAACGTAAGTCTAAAAGACAATGAGGTTTTATGAAAACCTTTCATAATACCTTTTCATAATCATTTAAATTATTTAAACATACCGGTAAATCATTTCATTTCGCCAAAGATTCTGAATCGTTCTCTACGCTTAGTCTCATTACCTCGTGTTTAGACTATTGTATCAACATCATATAAGAACATATAGATTCATCCTTGTTGCTCAGACCGTGAAGCTTTATACGCTCCTTTCACCACATAAGGCAGCTTCTTATCACCATGTAGCCCGTACACCCTATGGTGACCTTGACTCTTTATGTGCACATAAAAGTTAGCATCATCTCAAAAAACAACTAATGGTTTGAAAACCATTTTATACTATTGAAATTATAATCATCAAATCAAGCTTTAACATTATAAATCAGAAAACATAATTTTTCATAGAAATATCTTTGAAACATTCTCATTTGAATTCTTTTTTCAAATTAGTAAAGAGAAATTAGTATAAAGTTTTTAACATAAATTTATTTGAGAGAAAAGCACTCACAAAACTTTACTAAAGAAGTCCTTCTTTTTCTTCTCACAAGTCTCTTCTTGCGTGGCTAAACCAGCAGCACTTCAACATTTCAACAAAACTCCCATCATCCCCTCCTTAGTTACCCAAATCCTCTTATTTATAGAGCCCTTAAACTAACTTAGTCATGCATAATCTCTTTTCAGTTTGCCAGCTCCTGCTTATTCTTACACGTTGACCCTTATCAAATAAGACCTTACTTCTCGCCTAACCCAAACCACGAATAACTTCAACCACTTAACATTTCTCGTTAATAACCTTATCGCGTGGTTATATTTTTACTATAAGAAACATTCCACACAAACTAACCAACTTTACTTGTATAGGACTCTTATCGCGAACTTAAACTCCAAGGCTTCCTCGCATACTTCTTCTCCACAAAACACTTGGTTCTTCTCGCGAAGACCACCCAAAACGCCTAGTCTAACACTTTGTCAAAACTTTCACTTCCTAACTTACGCGAAGGCTTTTTCTTTTCTTATTGCACAACTTCTTTCATGAACTACCCATTTAATTGCAAAAACATATACGTAACCATAAAATATTTTATCGCTTAATCATTTTCGTGAATTTATTCAAATGCCAACTTCTTAATACTTACTCGAATTTTACTTCCTTACTCAAATTAGAAATAGGTCTCACAAGGAGCACCATGTAGTTTAGGCCCTTGGAATAAGCAGCTTCGCAGAGTTAGCAGCTCATATTTCCCATCAAGGATTTGTTCACCTTCTTTATTTGTATAATTGGTTAATATAATAACTCTTGACTTTACTGTCGAGGAACCTTCTGTATTTATGTCAACAGACAACTTCCTCTTGAGCGTGATGGGACACAACTGTGAAATGGTTTGTTTTTCAAAGTTTTCATCTTTATTTCGTGTTGATCGCTTGACATCTTTAGATGATCAAAAGCAGATGTTGAAGGTTGATCTTTCTTCGATGTGGAGATACTTAGCCTTTTGAAAGCTGAAGATCGAGTGGAAGTAGACATTGGAAATTTGTTTTCTTCTTATTTTGTGGCTATACTTAACCTTTGAATGACTGAAGATTGAGTAGTTGAAGGCTTGATACAATCAAAGACTTCTATCTTTGATTAATTTCATTTGGATTGTCGACTTCTTTAAAAGATGCATAATGGTTGTCGACTTCTACTATGCTGACAACATGACATGTAGTGACTTCTAATACTTCCTCTGGATGATCATCAAGAAAGTTTCTTGGAAGGAATTTTGTCAAAGTTATCGATCATCGAGGTTGAAGGAAGTCCTTGCTTTTCATCTAACGGGCTTAGGCTTCGACATCTTCTTGTTTCTTTTCCCCTTTTTTTTGTGAGAGTTACGTCCTTTTCCATGTTGTTGATGGAAGTGTGACTTCGTTTGAATGAAATTTTTTTACCTCTCATTTCGATGAGCCACTACTATTCATTCTTTGTCATCATCCTCACTAGGCTCTTCTTTGTTTTGATAGTTCGTCGTCTTTATCTTTTGTTGGAATAAAATAAGTATAGGTTCAAAAGTTCCAAATTTAGAATCAGCTCCTTCATCCATAGCGTCACTTTGATCATAAAGCAGCATTAATGGTGAAACACTTAAAGTCATCTCGACTGCAACATGATTTTCTGAGCTACTTCATCCATATCTAGCTAGATCTTCTTTTCACTAGTCAACTTTAGAATTAGCTTCTTCAACATGAAGTACTTTTCAGCATGGTGACTATTGACCTTATGATACTTACAGTAGTTAGGATCATCTACTTTTCCTACTTGTTCCAGTCGTTTGCATTCTAGTAGCTAAATAAGTTGTTTATCTAGCAACTGCTCTAATATGTCTGAAACATTAGAGTTAGGAAATGGATAAACTTTATCCTGCATTTCTTTATGAGTTGAACAACGATTCTCTTCGCCATCATGCTTTCTTTCAATTTTTGTTTCTTTTCTTTTGAAGAAATATTTCAATAGAGACTCATGAACAACCATAAACTCATTAATGACACTATTTGCGATCTTTTTAGTGTCATTGATTTCATTCTTTCCCTTTTTTACTTTAGGGATTAAGAAATCTTTAATTCCCCTATTAGTGATGCCCAACTCCATGTCATGGGAGTGAGACGCTAATTCTTCAAATGTACGAGGTTTTATTCCTTGCAAAATATAGAGAAGTTCTCAATGCATGTCTTGGGTGCACATATCCACTGCAGATAGTTCTGTGAGCTTGTCTTTGCAATCAAGGCTTAGAGATCTCCATCAGTTTATGTAGTCAATGACTGGCTCTCCCTTTCGTTGTCTCGTGTTTGTAAGCTTTATCATGCTTACATTGCGCCCTGTGCTGTATAAGCGGTTGATGAACTCCTTTTCCAGTTGTTCTCAGCTGTCAATGACTTCTGGCTCCAAATCAGTATATCACTAAAAAGCATTTCCTTTTAAGCTTCAAACAAATTGTTTGACTAATTGATCTCCTCTTGATCCTACGTTCTCACATGTTTTAAGAAAGTGAGCAATGTGTTGCTTTGGATTGCCCTTTCCATCGAATTGTTGAAACTTTGGAGGTTGATACCCAACAGGCATTTGCAGGTCATTGATCCTCTTGGTATATGACTTGGAGTACATAAAAGAAGTTTGTGTCAATCCTCCATATTAAGCTCTTATGGAGCTTGTGATCATATCCTACAGTTGTTGGATTGACAAGGAGGTGACAGAGATGGATTGTTTTATCTGGTTTTCCTGCAACACAACTTTTCCTTTATCGTTAGCTTTGATAGAAGGAGTTTTGCTCGATTCAGCAGTTTCATAAGCTTTCATTTGATCTTTCAAGGCAGTGATTTCATGATCTCGCTCCTCGAGAACTTTCATTAGGAAATTTATTTTTCTCTCTATCTCCCTCATGGCTTCCTCAAAAGTTACATCAATCATCATGACAAACACTACTTCAAGGTCTAATTCTTGGTTTGATAGATCAAAAGCTGGAGTAGAGTTGTCGAACAAAGGATTTTCTCTGATGATGATCCTGCCTTTAGAAGATTCCATCTGTTGCTTAAGAATGCTCTACACGATGATAGAACCTTGATCCTATTCCTAGATGATCCTCATTGAACGACTATAGATGATAGGTCTCGTGTAAGCATCACTTCAAATAGAAGATTTAAATGTAACTTTCTTTAATGTCATTAGTTGGTTTATTGATTTGAGTTTCGAGAGAGAGATGAGTGGTAGAGATGTCTCACTAGACGTGCCAATTTGTTCGCATGAGATTTCCGAAGAAATTTGATTTTTGGAGTTGAACTTGTGTTAATGTTGTGCTTGTGTTGATTTGATACGATGTCGTTCGATCTGAAGGAAACAAAGCACATGATGGAATGCCTACGGTTGATTTGAAGGAAACATAGTATATGATGTTCTTGAAGTTGGTTGAACGCCTACGCTTGATTTGAGGAAGTGGAGGACATGATGTTCTTGAAGTTGGAGTCTTGGAAGAAGGCTTGTATCTTCAAAGGAGCTTTAATCTTCGAAGGTGGTCGACTTCTAGAGTTAGGGAGTCTTCTAGCTCTTGGGAGAATTAATTCTCTCTAGATTTTATGGAGTCAAAATCACCTCCCCTCCCCCTCTGCAATTGAGGAGATCTCCTCTATTTATTAGTTCTCTGGTAGGCTTTATGGGCTTGAGCCTAGTTGGTACATGGGCTCAACCACATAGATTTGGGTCATATTTAGCCTTTGGGACAAATTAAGCTTTTTTTTTTCAATTGAACTTAGCCAAGTAAATAATATTTAATTGGACCAAAATAATTAACTTGATCCAACGGTTATGATGAAAACATTTGGCATTATTAGAATTTGTCAATTTATGTCTTCAATTTTTAATTTGGGACACATATCAATTTTCTAATTAGTCCCAAATTTAGTTATTTGTATTTTCATCATTAATTTAGTAAATGATGTGGCAATTTGTGATTGGTCTCAAAATTTCCTATCCAACACCACTATAGGTTATAAATTAAAACAAAAACTAAGAAATAATTTATAGACAATTAAAACATATAGTTAAATAGTACATTCTTACATAAATTTTGTAAATATAATGTTTTAAATAAAATCTTCTCCATTCATATATAAATTAAATTCCTTCACACTTACACATAAATAATGTTATGTTAAAAAAATGTAAGTAATAAAAAGTTTAATTTTTATCAGTTAAATAATTTTTACAAACAAATAAATAAAAATAAATTAACGATAATTTATTATATTTAATTATTGAAATATCAAAACTTTTAAATTTTAAATTTTAAAAAATTCTGTAACATCTTTCTTTTCCTACTGTTATATAGGAGTTTTCTTCGACTCTTTTTTATCGATGTATCCTTCATTTTTTTATAATTTAAAATTTTCTAATTAGTTCATGATATAACCAACTATTTCAATTTTTGATAAAGTAGAAACATTGTTTAACAATGTTCAAATTTGTGATAGGTACTTTTTGTGTGTGTGTGTTATATAATACACAAACCATGATTTTCCTATTCATAATTTTCACTCTTCTTAGTTATCTATCACGATTATTAATTTTGTATTTTAAAGTCTAACCATAAGTTATAATTTACATATTTTTAAAAGTTAAATTATGATTTTCATATTCGAATGAAATATAGTTTTCAAACTTTAGTAATCAATGTTTGATCATTTATAAGTTTGTAGAACACTAATCAAAATGTATTAAGTTGTAAAATTGAAACAAAGCACTTAAAATGATACGAGCACTAACATAATATTTCTATATATTTTGTCAGTATGCATATACCCATAAATTCATTATACATACATAACATTCAATGCATTTATAAAATTTCATAAAAGTTTCATTCGTGAAATGAGAAGAAAACTAGTAACTTAAAATGTGCTTAGCATACAAGTTATTTTGATGTTCAATTAAAATGTGCTTAAGCTTATTAAGTTTGAAAATTGTTAAATATGAATAAGTTAAATTTTTGTTTAAATTCTAACCCCAAGAAAAAAAAGGTTGGTTAAACCTATATTTGGATTCTGTTAAAACACGAAGTTTATTGAATTTGTATTTGAATTCTAATCTGTTATAAATAATGTTTGATTAATTATTTAATTAAAATAATAAAAATTGTGTATTTAATTTATTACAATAGTGGTATTTAATGTTGAATTTAAGAGTAAATAAAATGTCCAACTTTCTTTCCATTTGAATAAGAAATTTTGAGACCAATCATAAATTGTCACATCATTAATGATAAAAAATACAAATAATTTAATTTGAAATTAATTAAAAAAAATTAACATGTGTCTCAAATTAAAATTGAAAACATAAATTAGTCAATTCTGATGACACTTTTTCATTATGACCGTTTGATCAAGCTAATTGTTTTGGTCAAATTAAATATTTTTTTTAAAGATAATGATAATATTATACAACAACAAGGAGGAACCTCACAGCCTGAGGTCAAGGCACAAGAGCGACAAACGCTCACACAGAGAAGAGAAGAACAAAACCAGAGACAGGCAACAACCCAAAACTCCCTAGCAGGGCAAAACAACTAATCTTAAAGACCCAAAAAATAAAGACCCCACAACATGGGGACAAAGCAAAAAACCAAAAAAAGAAACAAAAAGACGAAGAACAAGAAACATACACACGACCAAGAAAAAAACAACATTAGCCAGAATAAACAAAAACAAAGAAGAAAACCAAAAACAAACCAAAACACCAGAGTAATAAAATAAAAATATAAAACCCCACAACCCGGGGACAAGCAGAAAAAATAACGAAAGAAAGCAACTAAATAAGACCATGAACATTGTCAGACCAAGAAGTAACATGAGCCCGAATGCAAGATCGAAGGAGCTGAAAAATAATCATAGGATCACGAACTTGACCTCCATGAAGACGATTATTACGCTCCTGTCAAATGAAGTAAATTGAAGCACACCATAGAACATGCCATAACTTTTTTCTCACCCACTTCCCAATGCCCTGATGACAAATCCAAAACAACTCAACCCCCTAATACCCAATCCTATGAGAAGAGGAAATGGTCCTAAGGACCCTAGACCAAATATCCCACCCAAAAGGACAAGAGAAAAACAAATGATCACAAGACTCAAAGTTCCCCCCACAAAGAATACAAGACAAAGGAATAGAACTATCCCAACGACTCAACCTATCTCTAGTTCCCAATCTATCCCTGATAGCCAGCTAAGCACAAAAGGAATACTTGGGAATGTTTTCCCCTCCCCACAGTAATCCCGACAAACCAACCCTAACCCTACGAGGACGAATAGTATCCCATGCACTAGCAATTGAAAACACATTGTGATTACCCGAGACCCAAATCCACCTATCCTTGACACTCGGACACGGACTAACCCTCTGAACCCTATCCCAAATGTCAATAGAATCCATAGGGACATGCAGCCACATCCAGTCACCATCCAAAACAATGAAATCAGACAGTCTAGTATCCTGTCGACTAGCCACATCATAAATCACCCTCTCACCAAACTACTGAATGATAGAACAACCCTGCAACCACGAATCCATCCACACTCTGCACAGTCTTTCATTACCTACCGCCATCCTAAAATCCTCTTTTAGGTAATCCCGCTTACACAAGATAGCCCTAAGACACCAAGAACGGTCAGACCTAATGTCAATCTCCCACAACGATCTCCCTTTAAGAATATAAGCCTCCACCCAAGCAACCCACAGGGAGCCCGACTTTACAAGCAACAACCATAAAATCTTCATAGTACTCGCAATATTCCAAGAGGATCCATCTCGAATAGCAAGACCGCCAGAAGACACACCTCATCACAAGCCACTCTAACACCACCTCTACCCTCCTCCTTCCCTCTCCAAAAATAAGACCTTAAAATCTTATCAATATCTCTGTGAACTTTTGCAAGCAGCACGAACACACTAGCCCAATACACCTGAAGACTACAGAGGATAGAGCAAACCAGCTGAAGTCTACCTCCAAAAGATAAAACTCTAGCAGACCAAGATCGAACTCGACTGGTAATCCTCTGGATAAGTGGATCACAATCAGCACTCCGTAACCTTATTGAGATTAAAGGAAGCCCAAGGTAACGAACAGGGAGATGAACGATGGTAAAGTCCATACTATCAGCAAGATGAGAAGCATCCTCACTATTAGTCCCCCCAACAAAAATAGAACTTTTTCCAAGATTAGCAAAAAGCCCAAATAATTCATCAAACTTATGAATAGACTCTTTAATGAACCTCATAGAAAACTCATCAGCAGCACAAAAAATCATGAGATCATCTGCAAAAGTAAGATGAGTTAAATTGACCTTCTCACAAAACTGGTGGAACTGAAAATTCTGAGGTGTACGATTCAACATGCGAGAGAGGACCTCTATAACCATGACGAATAAAAATGGAGATAACGGATCTCCCTGTCTAAGACCTTTCCTCCCATGAAAGAAACCTTCTAACGATCCATTAATCATGATGGAATACATCAGAGAAGTGACACAAGCTCGAATCCAACTCACAAATCTCAAAGGAGTGCCAATAGCCATCAACAAACTAAAAAGAAAATCCCAATTTACCGAATCATAGGCTTTTTGGATATCAACCTTCATTGTGCATCGTGACTTTCCTGAGTTACTATGGTAACCCCTAACAAGCTCCTGACATAGGAGAATATTATCAATAATACTCCTCCTTGGAATGAAAGCAAACTGATTACCACTAATAAACAAAGGAAGCCACTCACGAATTCTATTAGCCAAAATCTTAGAGATACACTTGTACATCACATTACAACAAGAAATAGGTCTGAAATCTTCCATACTGTCAGCCCCATTCTTTTTAGGAATATGACTAATGGCAGTTGAATTCACTCCCTAAGGGAGATAACTAGTCTCAAAGAAGTGTAATACAACATCACAGAAATCCTCACCAACCATAGTCCAAGCTCTTTTGAAGAAACCCACAGAATACCCATCTCGGCCAGGAGCCTTACCACTATCCATGGAGAACAGAACAACAATAATCATAACAATCGACATGGACTTTTTTAGAATTGAGAGTATTTGGGGAATTAATATATATATTTTCAATTGTTATTATTATTATTGTTATTATTTTTAGGGTAAGCTTCAACTTCTCTCAATTATTACTATTACTAATTTAATTTGTTTAATATATTTTTTAATAACATATTTTTGTTAAAATATATGTTTTTTTTAAAAAATAATATATATATATATACATACATACATACATACATATATGTATGTATGTATAATTTTGATTAAGCAATAATCAAATTAAATTATGAAATGTGAATTTAATAAGAAAAATTAAATATTGAGATATTTAATATATAAAAAAAAAGAAGGAAAGAAAAAAATAAATTAAAACTGAAAAGATATTAATTTTAATAAGTAAATATATTTTTAAAATTTGAGGGTATGTGAATTAGTATATATATAAAATAAAGAAAAACAATAAGGCGTGGGGCCCACACATAATATATATTATTGATAAATAATAAATGAAAAAGGAAGGTGTGGGGCCCACACGACCACCTCGTCGTAGACCCTGCCCAAAATCACCTATTTTTTACGATACTTTTTAAAATCACATTATTCTTTAAAAAAGATTCTAATTGTTTGGTAAAAAAATTATTTTAAACCAAAATACATTAAAAATTCGAAAAATTCCAACATTTTTCCATTTTTTAAATTAGCCCTCAAAGTTATTGTTATATTATTATTTTTCAAAAAGTAAGTTTAAAAGTTATTCATAAAATATTATAGTTTTAAAGTAACCATGTTTTAAGAAATAACATTTCTCTCAATTAATATATATATATATATATATATTTTTAGAGTTTTCATTGTAATTGTTTAGTAAATGTAAAACAAAATTTCTGATTGTATTAAATATTTGAA
The DNA here is from genome assembly GCA_037974545.1 of Cucumis variabilis. Taxonomy (NCBI): domain Eukaryota; kingdom Viridiplantae; phylum Streptophyta; class Magnoliopsida; order Cucurbitales; family Cucurbitaceae; genus Cucumis; species Cucumis variabilis. The sequence continues at coordinate 3,855 of JBBPDI010075803.1, read as the reverse complement.
ATTTCAAATTCTTCAAATATTTGAAATTTATATGTTTTAAACATAATAAAATTTAAAAATGATTTAAATAATAATAATAAATTTGGAAGGCTGTAATATAAAAAAAAAATCTCAAAATTAAAGAATGAATGTTAACAAGTAATCTGTGAATAAGTTGTGTTCATTTTCATAAAAAATTTCTCTTTCGTTTTTTACTTTTTACTTTTACTTTTAGTTCTCAAAATTAGATCGCTACTTTTACCTCGATTTTAAAATGTTTTAATAATAATAAAAATTATTATTATAGTTTTTTTAATGACAAGTCAAATAAATTAAAATTAAAATAATTTGAATTGGTTTGATTAAAAAATGTAAAAGTTTGTTTTATAATTTTTTGTATTAAATAAGATTTTTTTAGTCAAATAGTTGATGAAATTTCTTATTGTTTTGAGTGAATAAATATTTTTTTTTGTATATGTAAAAGAAAAAGAAATGAAAAATGAAAAATAGTACATTTTGATTCAAATAAATATAATTTTTCTATAGTGATAGAATCCAAAATTTTAAATATTTTAATTTATTTTTCTATTTTAAAAAAATGCCCCTTAAAACTTCCATTCTTATATTTTATTTATCATTTTTTGTATGGGAAAAATATGAATCCCCTCCACTCAGTAAAATTGAAGAAAATAGATTGCAAAAGCTTAGAAATTTTAATATATTTGACACATAATTAAATTTTAAAACACATGATTATGAATATTTTTAAGTTTTAAGAGTATTATACATAACATACAAAAGTTAGGATTTAAATAGGGAAATTCTCAAAAATAAATTTTACAAAATATTTACAACCTATAGCAGATTCTATTATCATAGTCATTAATATGTTAGAGAGATAGAAGACTATCATTGATAGAATCCAAAATTTTGCTTGTAAATATTTTAATTTATTTTATTATTTTTAAAAATATTCCATTTAAATATACATTTTTTATTTTTATTTTTTTTGTCACTTTAACTAAAAGACTTAACTTATTTAGATTGACTTAATAAAAAAAATATTTTTTGAACATAATTTTTTTTTAATTTAAACTCTTATAAAAAGTATTTTAAATATTACATTGTATGGGTATCATAGGAAGACAACCTTAACTATGACTAATTGTAACTCTTTTTTACTTTCGCTTTTGCATGACCTTTTGCTATGCTTATTTTGAAACCTATCAAATCATTTTTAATGTTTTGCTTAACAGAAACTTTTATAAACTCCATCCGATTACATGACTTGTTATATTTTGTGAATGATTTGTAATATTCCTAATTAGACCATTCATGTTAATGCAACTATATCAAAATTATTGTTATTGAATGTTATACATTTTTGTTATTGTTGTGAAAATTAATAAAGTCAAGAAATTGAATTATAGGTACAAAATATTTTTAAGAAATCAATTTAAATTTGATACATGGTAAATTTAAGATGTATAGTTCACAAAAAAGAAAATATAAACAGATTGTCTAAGCCTAGAATTTAAAACGAGCACCCCAAATAAATGCATCAGTAATCCAGATTTTCAATTCCTGCACCCCAAATACTAGAGTGAAAAAACTTGAACCGAACCGAATTGATTCAATTCGGTTTGAGTTGGATTGGGCTTCAAGAGTATTATTATTGAACCGAACCGAATTGAATTGGGTTGGTTCGGTTCAGTTTAAATATAAATTAGTTAGGTTAAAAATTAAACCCATTCCTTCGTCTTCCTCCATCTGCATGAATTCATCGGCCATTCTCTGTTCGTCGTGGGTTCGTTCACGTGGGTTCATTCTCTGTTCTCCATTCTTCGTTCTCCGTTCGTCGCCATTCGCCATTCTTCGTTCTCTGTGGGTTCGTTCGAAAGCCCAATCTTCGATTCTCCGTTCTCTGTGGGTTCCTCTCTCCTTTCGCTGTAAAATTTTCAGGTCAGGCCATATCAATTCTCATCGTGGATCTTCTTGTGACGACCCAATTTTTCGAATTAAACTGAGATTGTTACTTGAATACTAATCTCATACTTAAACATAAAACTGAATAAGTTTAAATAAGATTTTCACAACAACAAGGAGAATTTGTAAAAGTTTGGGCCCTAATTCAAACAAAGTTTTGAAAGTTCAATTTAAATATCAAAAGAAAGTTAAATCACGAAACCCCCCCTTAACAGTCTCAACTACTAAAGAAAACCAATTAAAACATAGACATAAAGCGAAAGCAGTTTGAAGGATATTCTCCTATGGCAATCACGACTCTTTCTTGTCCCTCGTTGGTCCACCTCCCTTGTTACCTTGGCCTGAAAAAAATTTAAACATAAAAGGGTGAGTATAAACATACCCAGTAAGAGACCTGCTACTGGTCCAGTTAGGGGAAAAATAAAATTGTTAACTTCCTATTGGGGGTGCCCTATACTTTATCAGTCTGATGATCCCGTAGGAACACACATAATTAGTCTAATGCCCTGCAGGACATATATATCAATCTAGTGCTCTGCAGGAAGCACGTATCAGTCTAATGCCCTCGAAGGATGCATAACATGTGGTGATCCCGTAGGACCCTGCAAGACACACTACCTAATGGACAAAGCTAACAATTTCTCCTCAGTCCGTTCTAACATTTGATTAGTCCATTCCTAGTATAGTCAAATCATTCCATCATTTAATCATTTCAGTGTAACACATTAAAAGTCAACCTACTCAATCCTATCGCAGTGTCAGTCGATAGCACAACCACATCAGACAATCAAGCTATGTATTTATAACACCCTACTCAGTTCACAAGTACACTGTTCATAATTTAGTATATCATTCACCCAATCTAAACGATAGCCAACAAATTCACATTCACACATTAAACAACTAAAATCTACATTTGTCGTCATATCTACACCCATATGTATATATTTCAGTCAACCATAGTATACATTCATCATCACGTCTATGATTGTTCAGAGATATCCATATAGTCAACATCTTTAAAATTTAAGGTAGAGTCCAGTACTAGAAGCCCCTGACCTCACTTTTATACAAGTCCTTCAATCGAACCAATTCCAATAGTCAAATCCTAAACGTAAACAACATAAATCAACATCCTTCTAAATAATTTGATTCATTCAATTTATCCTATAAGTAAGTTCCACAACTTACCCAAGAAGTGGAGAATCGAACTCCAATAAAGCTTATTGCAAAACACAAGGATCCTAACGCCAATACCGCCTTCAAGAATAAGCATCAATTCGACCAATTAGACAAACATCACTTCTCAATGTAATTACAATGCAAAACCTTATAACCCATCAATTTCATCCTTACCAAACGAACTTACAACAAATCGACGACAGTGGTTCTGAATAAATGGAATCAATGCGTGCAGAAACTAATCTAATTGACAAAAGGAGTACACCTTAGCTCACCACCCACGGTTGAAAGGTGAGGAGTTGCGTGGCGTCACTCTGACGGACGCAGCGGTGCAGATGATTGGTGAACGACAAATCGCGACAGAAAGATGGGGAAACACGTGCAGTGCTTTAAAAAATGAAGGTAGAACGAAGCGTCGCAGTAAAGTGGCTCGGGTCTAAACAACGACCGCTTCCACTAAGTAAAGATGCCGGTGAGGAGATAGAGGTGACCGACAACGTCCCTGTTCACCTAGAGCAGAACGCAGTGGCTCCGAGAATGTAAAGACAGACTTAGTTAGGAAACAGATGCGACGACGACACTTTGACTTCACTTCAGCAGAACGAACGGTTATTGGGATAAGTTTGAGTTAGAGGGAATTGGTTAAGCCGCCTACCTAGGATATAATATCCCGTCGATTGTTTTGGGAAACAAATGTATTAGGGTTAG
>JBBPDI010075797.1:0-15237 GCA_037974545.1 Cucumis variabilis | reverse complement strand
ATACGTACGTTTTTATTCTTAAATTTGTAAAACAGTTGCAATTTTTTAATCAAGAAAATGGTTACAACTTTTTTTTTAACAATTCAATGACTTCAAACTTAAATTTTATATTAATGTCCATGAAAATAAACGTCTTATATACTATATATTGTCTAAATTACTCATCTTTGCCATCATTTAGCCACTTAAATTAATAGCCAGTTATAGTTTATATTAATAGCCGTTTGTCCGAAGCGGTTTCTAAAGTACAAATCTCGCGCGTTTGCATCGTCACAATCTTACGAATGAAAAACTCCTACGTCAATGCCATCAATACGAAAGGCAAATGTGTTAATGGAGAGTTGGGTTCCTAAAGATATTTTTTAGTATGATATGGGTATACCTTATGTTTCCAAGGTGGTTGATAGAGTTGTTAATTTTTATTTTTAATTTTCAATTCTTTTTCTGTTGCATTTTTCTATATGCAAGGAAAATTGTAAAGACATTGCAAAAATATTAATAGATAAAGTAAATATAGATTGTGAATATGAAAAGAGAATGAATGTCATCGATGCATATATAAAAAGAAAAAAAAAAAGTAAATTAACAAGAAAGATGTTAGTGGTTTCTCAATGGGTCAACAATCCAAATCTCTATTTTTGTGCTACACGCATTTTGATCCAAAATTTGTATGTACGACACTATATAACAAACACACTAAAAAATGTCAAAAAAATATTAATAATTTCAAAGATTAATTAATTTAATACGTATTACAATTGTTTTCTATGAGTTTTCTTGTTTTGAAATCGATTCATGATAAGTTTATTATTTAACTTATTCAATAAATATTTCTCAATATATAAGCTATAAGATAATATTCATCCATTGATCTTCCATTCGATTACGTTGTTGATTCTTCACAATATTTATAGCAGAAAATGTTCTCTCTACAGTAGCTGTTGCAACTGGTAAAATCAATGCCAATGTGAGTAACTCTGAACGCATATCAATAATGTAATTTTGAAATTGATCCTCAAGCATAGAGAGTTTAATAGTTGAAAAGTCTCTTGGATAAAATTGAGCAAGTCGACTAGGTTTTTGTCTATTGAATGTAACAAATAAGTTACCCGGATTCCCCACACAAAGAAGCAATTCAGTACTTGTTTTAGTAAAACGATTATCCAACTCTTGAAGTTGCATATCAATGACAACATAGAAGACTTCAACACGATAATGATGCAAATTTGTAATTGGTTGAGATTTTCGACCTTTTCGTCATCGAACTAAAAACATAGCATCCATTTTAAGAATTTCAATATCATGACTATTAAAGAAGTTAGAAACCCTTTCCAATAATGAATCCCAACCAGACCCTGCCATTGATTGCAGTCTACCTTTATAAAAGTTGTCTAAATTAATTGCATCACAATATTCTGATTTTTTCTTTGTAAGACTTGAGATAAGTCATTTGTGATTTTCAATAAATTTTTCTTGGAATATTGTTGAGAGAGTGAAAGTTTGGATCATCGACTTTGTTGCATTTTTTTTTTCTAAATATTTGTTAGATAAGATGAGGGCTATGACATAAGGTAGAAAAAAAAAATCAAATTATTGATATTTGGAATAAAAACTATTTCGTAAAATAATTATACTTGGCGAAAATCAAACACTAAACCTTATGGTTTTGCAAAAAAGGGCATAACCACTACACCAAAATTAGAATTTAATAAAATTTAAGTATTATTTAATATATATTGTAATCTAACACTTCAAAATTAATATTACAATACAAAAACGAGAATATGAGGGGGGCACGTGTCCCTTGACCTCTTAATAAATCCGACTCTGGCTACACCTACTCAATTATATGACTAGAAGAAAGCAAGAAAACAATTAAGGATAAATTTGAGAGCATCATAGAGCTTTTTTTTTTTTTTTAATAAACTCGAGGTTTAATTCTCTCTTTTTCAAATAAAAATAAAGTTTTACTAAACTTTAGGACTTTGAAATTATCAAACTATCTAATACATGGAGTAGTAGCTTATTAGTGATTAAATAAGTTCATTGAGTTCTACATGACCATATAAAGATAAGAGATTGATCAAAGTAAGAACTAACAACAAATATTGTTAATTAATTTTAAATATCAAACATTGTTTTAATCATTATGGGCATTCTGTGCTCAAAATGCAACAACAGATTTTATTTCTATTAGATTCCAAGTATGGATAGTTACAAATATAGCAATTAAATTTAAAATATTTGCATATATAGTAACATTTTTTAAAAAATTGCAAATATAATCAAACTTGTCAAAGTCTATTGACGATAAAAGTCTATCACCGATAGACCAATATATATTGATAAACCATAAGAGTCTATCACTAATAGAAATTTGCTATAACATTCCAAATTTAAGGGAATTGTATTTTAATTATCTTGTATTAAATAGATGATAAGTTTATTTATTTAAGATTACTTTGAATAAGGATGTTAACTAATTTAATTGGGATGTTATGGGAAAATGTGATTTGATGGAATTTGGTCAAGTAATTAAAAATGTATATATATTTAATTGGAACTTTTATTGAAATAATGTTATTTTGAAAATTTATCAGCAAACTAATGCACTTTGAAAACAATTTAGAAAAATAATGCAATTAAAAAAAGATAAAAGGTCGAGCGACCATAAAGCAAACACAAATATTTAAATAAGCATATGTACAAGGATGTAAAATAAATAATAATCTATAAGTAAAATAAAATATGAAACAAAATTACTTTTTTTGTACATAAACAAATAAATTTGTTATAAGAGAGAAAGAAAAATGTAGAAATAAGATAATATAGAAGTAATTATAAGGGAAGAAAATTGGAGAAATAAGAACAAGAAAAATAAACAAATATGTAGGAAAAATATAATATTAAATAACATATAAAAATGAGAAAATACTAAAGAAACACTTATGGAGAAAAAAAAGAATTAAATATAAAATACTAAATATAAAGAAATTAAAAATAAGCATATAAAGAACAAAACTTAAGAATAAATTAACAAATAAAAGAAACAATGGTTAAAATAAATAAATAAATAAAGGTAAGAGAAAGAAAATAGGACAAACAAGAACAATAACTAAAAACAAGATGAACAATATATAAAAAAGAAAAGGTGAAATCCAAAACACTAGACTCTCTTGTTGCTTAAAGTGTGGATTATTGGGATTTAACCCCTACCATACATTTCCAATTAAGTTAGAGTTTTTGTGTGATGGTTTTGGTATTGTAGAAAGCTTTTGTGAGAAAGATGAAGATTTAGAAAGTTGCTAGAAAATAAAATAAAATGAATGTTGAAGAGATGAAGGTTAAAAGAAGTAGGGGCTATGGAGATGAAGAAGAGAGGATGAAAAAGTTATAAAAAAATTCTAGATTTTTTTTTTTTTTGTGTGTGACCTTTCCTTTTTTCTTTCTTCTTTTCCATGGATGAAGAAGAAGAGGTTATTTATAGCCAATAGCTTCTTCAAATGACTAAAAATTCAAAATGGCTAGTCTTTTTTAATTTGAAAATAATACCAACATTAACATTTATCTCAAAATGACATGGAGTCTTTATTAACAAAACCAATTTAAAAAAGTTACTATATTGTAATTCTCCACCTATCTTAGTTAGACTAACTAATTGGTTTAGTTATATAGAAAATGACAAACAAATATGTGTCATTTATATTGTTTACAAATAAGCATATGATTGATGATATTGATGTGGTTGATTATGACCAACCTCCATATGGACTTAAATGGTGTATTTGTATGTGACTGTGAGTAGGGTAGATTTGGGCATAATTTAAATACAAAACCAACACTATATGTACGACGATGTCGTATTATACATGCACTAATTTAAAGAATACGTGCTCGAGTGCAAGAGCTTGATGAATTGGAAGAAGTTGATCAACACGTGAAAGAAGTGTCTTATGTGACACAAACACAGAGCGAGATTGGTTATGTTAGCTCAATGATGATGATGCCAACATTTGGAATGAGATATTATGATTTAGGAATCGGTCAATCGTCAGACCTTGGAACAAGGTATTACAATTCAGAGTTAGATCCATCATCATCAAACTTTTGGCAATGGTACTATAATTTAGGGACCGATACATCATCTTCATACATGCATGGACACTAAAGGTGTTAAAAAAAAACCAATAACCTGACCAACTTGGATTATCCAACCCAAACTGTAAGGATTGGGTTGAGTTAAATAATTTTGTGTTGGGTTGAGTTAGAAAATTGGAGAAAACGAAGTTAAGCCAAGTAATCAGGTTGTGCAAGTAAGGTATCGGTTTGATCTGACCCAACTCGATTATGTATATATATATATATATAAACTAAAATAAACCTCCTTTTGAATGACAATTTACTCCTTGCATATTATGTCTAAATTATGGAAAGATGAAAAAAAGGAAAGCAAAAGCAATCACAGAAAGTGGATGCATACGTTAAACAAAAATTCTATGCACCATAATTTAAACACTTCTAGGAAAAAAAAAAAACATAAAATATGGAGAGAATACGAAAAGAAAGAAAAGTGAGAAGAAGTACTTAAATGAAAACACGTTCAACAATTTAGTTATTCATAAAATTTTTCATAACCTCATTTTAGATTAAGAAGATTTGTGTTATGTTAATATTTTTTTTTTTCTAAACCAAGTTAAACCCTTTTACATTTTTTTTTAAGTACAAACGAAATTTAGATCTTAGGGCGCACTCTTTTTGTATTATTATTTATTAGAATTTTTTAATAATATTATTTTTTAAGAAATGTGAAAAATAAGGTGTGAGGAAAATTGTTGTAAAAGCTAGATAGAGAAGTCTTGGATGGGATCCATGATTACGAATTAAAGTAGGTGATTTGTCCGTTAAACTGAAGTTAACATTGCCACGTGTGAAAGTCGTATACTCCATGCTTAAAAAAATCTCAAAAAATCATTATGTCGCTTCTTTCTCTTATTCCACCCAGAAACTAAACAGTGGCGGATCCAGAAATGATATATAGGGGGCACTATTAAAAAAAAAAAAGTTGTAGTAGATGAAAAATTGAACCCATAACCTTAGGATTTCAAAAGTCACACAGTCACTGTGCCAAAGACATAATATAATAAAAATATGCATTATTTAATATATATTGTAAGTTAACACTTTAAAATTAATATTAAAATACAAAAATCGAGAATGTGAGAAGGGGACACGTGCCCCTAACTCCTTAATAGATCGACCCTAAAACTAAACTTCCATTCTCAATTTGTAAAATGTTATGTTTATAAATATTTTGTTAAATTTATAAACAAGAGAATATAAAATTTTCATTGACATGAAATTTAGACGTGGATGAGGAGATGTGATTTGTCAACCGTTTATGAGAAAACATGGTTGGAGAGATCCTAAAACTCATAAGCCTACAAAATTTCCTTTGTATTTTCTAAATTTCTACTCAAACTCTCCAAGTTGTGGCCCAAAATTAACTCATTCCGTTACCTTCTTTTTTTTTTCTTCTATCATAATCATACTCATAATCATACTTTTTTATTAATTTTTATAAATAGAACAAAAGCAACAAAATATTTATGGTCCACAGAAGAATTTAAGAAAAGCCATAAACCTTTATTGGTTTATAACAATTTTTTATTTGCGATTCTTCCTCTTCTTTTTTATTATTTTTGCATCATTCTCTATTCTCTTCATTATGATCTTCGACAGTATTCTTTTTTTTCATTGGCTTTCTTCTCTCCTTTTGCAATTTTTTTCTTCTTTCCATCATCTTTTTCTCTTCCTCTACAATTTTTCTTTTATTTTTTTAAAATCAATATTTGATTCAACATCGTGTGACAAATACAAAAGATCGTGAAAAAAATCATGATATTGAATGACCAATTCTAAACGATCGTGTATAACAAAATTCAAATACCAAAGAATCTAAAAAAATCGTTTAGATTTGGAGCTTTCCAAATTTAAGCGACAAAATCTAAACAATTGTATACAAAAATATCCAAATTTAAACGATCATGTACCAAATCTAAACAACCGTGTAAAAGAATAGCCAAATTTAAACGATCGTGTACCAAAGAATCATATAGATTTTGTTTCCTAAATTTAAACGATCAAATCTAAATGATCGTGTATCAAATATAAACTATCGTTTTCTAAAACATCGTTGAGATTTGACAACCCAAATTTAAACGATTGTGTACAAAAAAATATATTAAAAAACCGTTTAGATAACGATCAAATCCTAAATGATTGTCGTTTTCTAAATATATTATGCACACTGGATGACAATTAAGCGGGACATTTTTTGAAAATTTCATTGTAGGCTTGTAGGCTTTTTTTTTTTTTCGAAATTGTTCTATATGATGTAAATATTTCCCCGCTTTGTTATATTTTTGAAAAAACTCCTAAATTTCTCGAAAAGAACACAATTTGTTTAAAAAAAGAAAGACTTTGATATATGTTTTTACTAGAAGAGAATGATTTTTTTTTAAGAAAAAATTAAAATTTTAAATATTCACGTAATGAACAATTTGCAGAGAACAATTTTTTTAATAAAAAAATCAATAGATTTTTACCCTAATAAGGGGAATGGGAAGGAGGAAGAAGATGGGGCTTGGGGTTACAAAAGTGCAAAAAGAATTGAGTTAGTTTTTCACATAAAGATCAGAGAAATTGGAACCCAAAAATAATAGAGTCTTTGCAAAAATAGAATAAAGTGGCAAAATATTTACATAATATAGAATAATTTTAAAAACATAAAATGTTTATAGATCCACAATGAAAATTTTCAAAATGTCCCGAACATCTAGCACATGTAATATATTTAGGAAACCATCGTTTAGTATTTGGGAAACGATCGTTTAAGACTTATCGATTAAATTTAGGCAGCCAAATCTACATAATTTTTTTAAAAGATTCTTTGGTACGTTTAAATTCAACTATTTTTTTTTTTTGTAGTTTAGATTTGATCATTTAAATTTGGGTTGTTAAATTTAAACGATCAAATCTAAATCTAAACGATTTTTTAATATTTTTTTATACACGATCGTTTAGATTAATCATTTAAATTTGGATCGTCAAATCTCAATGATTTTTTTTCAAGATTTTGTAGAAAACGATCATTTATATTTGGTACAGATCGTTTACATTTTATCGTTTAAATTTGGACAATCAAATCTAAACAAATTTTTAAAGATTCTTTGGTTTAAATTTGGCTATTTTTTTTTGTACACATCTATATTTGATCGTTTAAATTTGGGGATTCTTTGTACAATAGACGATCGTTAAATTTGGGAAGCCAAATCTAAACGATTTTTGTAAAGATTCTTTGGATTTCACGATCTAAACACCCAAAATAACAGTTTGAAAAAAATTAAAGAAAAATGGTAGAAAAAAAACGATGAAAAGAAAAAAAAAATGGTAGAAGAGGAGAAGAAAAACTATAGATTGAAAAGAAGAGAAAGAATCGAGATTAAAAAATCATTATGAACTAGTAAAAGCTAATATGAAATTCTGAAAAAATAGTCTGTTTTCTTGAAAACTTTATTCTATTCATGAAAATTAACTGAAATTTATTATCTTTTTAAAAAATATATATTTTGTTATCTGTGTCAATATATCAAAATCGGTTCAATTTCACGTGTGAGGGTAAATAATAGGGAAAATGAGGTTTTATTATTATTATTATTATTAATGTGAAATTACATAGATTAATCATTCCACTCATCACTAAAAAGCAGGGAACTTTTTGTTCAAAAATTCCTCTTTTTCAAATGTATATTTAACGTGCAAGCCAAAATAAATAGTTAATTATTTTAAAATTGCATTCAATATGAATATATAGTTTTTTAAATAAAATTAGTTAATAATTTATTTTCCAATGACCGAATGTTTCTTCTTCCTGCATTCAATATGAGCATATAATTTTTTAATAAAATTATTTAATGTTTTACTTTCCAATCACATAATGTTTCTACATTCTACACCTTTTCGATTACTTTCCTTTTATTTAGTTTTTATATTTGTAGTTTTATGATTGAAAACTACTTCTAAAATATAGCCAACACTCCTTGTTCCGTCCCGTCCCAAGAGTAAAAGACTCCAATACTTACTTTTGAATTAAAAAAAAAAAAAAATTGGCTAAGGAATCCAATACTTGCATATAAATTACAAAAAACCAAGAGTAAAAAGACTGAGAAAAAACAAACCCAAATTTCAAAATCCAAGGTTTCATTTGATAACTATTTTGTATTTTTGTTTTTACTTTTGAAAATTAAGCCAGACTCCTTGTTTCGTCCCGTCCCAGATGTCACACCAGATAACCAAATAGAGGACATGTCGCCTAGACATTCATCGCATGCCTCTCATGAGATGATGCGTTGAACGCCTAGTAAGCGAAACAACTCTTCTTTCTATCTCTTCGCCAAACTCTTCCATTGAGCCTTAGAGACCTTTACAACTTTTGCAGCGAAAAAACAACACAGAGAAATACAATAACACAACGGAATAACTTAAACTCCTTCTCTTTATTAACTTCAACTTTGCTTTGCATAAACTAAAACCAACTCTGATCTTCTCACGTTCTTCTTCTTTTCACCAAGCTGCAACCTTTCGTGTCGTGGTTTTCAGTAGTATAAGACTCCAATCCCGTCCTCTTCCATCTGCAATCCATCTCAAGGACATCCACCAAAGTCTTCCTTTCCCTTCTTCGCCACTTCAATTGCTTCCTTGAGGTGAGGTTTTTAAAGGTGTGAATAGTCCTCCCTTTCCTTCTTTACCTCGTTCATCCAGCAATCTCAATTTAGAAGGCAATCCATAGGGATTCCCTTCCCTACCTCATTTCTTCAACTCTTTCATGCTTTTTCTCTACTTAATTAAGGTTTGGGTGTTAAGGAGCGACAACTTACTAATTAACTCCTTAAACGTATGAAAAGATGCCATGACCAACACACCATGTAAAACTACAAAATAACTTTGCCTTTCCTCCTTAACTTGGCTACAAAACCTTAAAACCAACCTTCACATAACCTCAACACCTGACAACCTAGGGAGGAGAAAAACTAAAACGTAAGTCAAACGGATTTAATAAACGACGAAGTTTTGAGAAAACCTTTTTGGAAAAAACACATAGAATTCACAAATGATAAGGTCAAACCACATCACATAAAGCACATCGCATCAACCACATTAAATAAACCACATTGCATCAAACTACATCAATTCAATCAATCGTACATCGAGCGCTACAATGCCATACATTGGGATCATTTCGCCACAAGCCCAACACTGAGACTTGGGATTCTCCCCTCGCGTAGACCTGGGATTCTCCTCTCACTAGTATCACACGAGTTACTTAGGATTTCCACTAGCGTCTCATCACATTCATTCATTCTCAGACCTGAGAGTCTCACTCAACCAACGTCTTATCATAAACTTGCTTAGACATGGAACTCTTCCCTCGCCAAGACCTAGAATTCATGCTCGACCAGTCATCATGCGAGTTACCTGGGATTTCCACCAGCATTTAGCCTTACAATCACATCACAACTCACCTTAACCTGGGATTCTCTCCTTGCCTAAACGTGAGATTCACACTCACTAGTATCACGTGAGTTACCTAGGATCTCGTCCAACGTCATGTGATAGATCAACACCACCACCACGCACAACCACACAAATACAATAGGGGAGCAACAATTAACAACTTACTATTAGCACAAATCAACATAGATTAGTAGGACATCTCATAAACACAATCACAAAGAAAAGAACACTCACAAGATCACATTTTCAAAACGTCTCTTGACAAAATGAGGATAGTAAACAAAAGTTTAGAAGTTATATTAAAAAATTGAGTGCTCATTCACAACCATTTATAAATCACGTGTCATCACCTTTAAAGAATACTTAAATTTATGTATAGAAAACACTTAATCATTCATGAAAGAGTATTCACATTTAATATAGAACACGTTTAATCATTCACAATCATTTATAGAACAGTTCTTATCACTTACAAAAACAAAACTTATAAAACGTATTTGATCATTTACAGAATAAAGCTGCTAAAACGTATTTCATCATTCACACAAACAAAACATATAAATCATTCTGTCACTCACACAAAATACGTAGCCTCAACTCCTTCCTTCTTGGCTTTCGACTTTCTCTTCTCGTCTGATGGTTGAAGGAGCCGTCTGTTCAGCATTCAAAACTTTCTTCTTTCACTTTCATCAAAAAATCTAACGCTTTTTGGACAAAAAAATTCTTTTTTCTTTTGGCTTTCGGCCCTACTTATCGAGGTATTTCACATCCAAGAGTCACTTTTTCACTTTACATGTGTCACCTTACTAACACATCGCACCATGCCAACCAATCCGAACTCGACATGTAATCTAAGTACTGTCAGCTGCGATTTGAGTTTTTCTTGAGACACACATCTTATCTCCTTGGTAAGCCAAACTCTTAATCGTCCGACTGCCCTTTTCTCTTCCTGAAAAAATCAATATTGTTTTCTTTTCCTCAGTGAGTTGTCGGATCACCTTGACAAGACATTTACTTTCTTGCTTCAATCTCTTGGGCGCAGATACTTCTTCTTGCAGTATCTTGCCAAACGCCTTCCTTGCTAACCATCCTCATCGCATCGCTTCCTTCACGTGATAGAATTGATCTCGACTTACGTGTTTCTCTTCTCGTTGCCTACTCTCTTATTGCATCCTTTCTTGCGGGATGTCTTAACACTGATCAAAACAACTTTCTAACAAGGGTTTTCTCAATAAGACTCCCTTTTCCTGGATCAGGGCCTCACACTCCTTCATTGGTTTTGTACATTTTACCGATGGTTTAAAAACCCAAGTCAAATTTTGAAAATTAAAAAAGTTAACTTTTAAAAAGTTGTTTTTATTTTTGGAAAATGGCCAAGGATTCAACTATTGTATTTAAGAAATATGAAAATTATCATTATAAAACATGGATAAGAAAAAGGGTTAATTTTTAAAACATAATGGTTACGAAATGAAGCCTAAATGTTATTAAATTATGAATTAATAAAACAAAAAATTAAAAAAATGTAGACTAATTAAAATGTTTGGTACATTTTGTTTTGACTGAATTCAAATTCCTTACTTGGTAAAGATCTTACAAATATACTACATCTTCACTAGGGGTGTAAAAATATGGGTTGAACCCAAATAACTCGGACTACCTAACCCATATTATAAGGGTTGGATTAGGTTAAAAAAAATTATTTTTTTGAGTTGGGTTGGGTCTCGGGTTGAAAGATTGAAAAATTCGATTCAACCCAACCTAACCCAAATTAATATAATATATATATGTATATATAAACTTTGAATTTATTATACGAAAATTTGAATTATGTATCTTTGAAATTTAAATGTAATAATTTTGAACTTTTATATAGCCATTAGAAATTAGAAACGAAAAAAAAAAAAAAAAACTATACAACCCAACCCAACCCATATTTTACGGGTTGGATTGGGTTAAAAACTAAATTCAGGTTGCCTAACAACCCGAAAATATGAGTTAGATTGAGAATGTCTCTCAACCCAACCAAATTTCACCTCTAATCTTTAGACCACACATTTGTCAGACGAGCTTAAAATCCATTCACCTTAATTAGACTCTTATACACATTCATAATTTCAATTCCAAATCACTAAAATTGTTGAAATATATAAATTAAAATGATTATTTAAGGAGTGGCTGAGAGAAGCCTTTTTCTAAGAGGGTTTGAGATTCCTCAAACATTTGGAGAATTAATTGACATCACAATATCAATACGTTTACTTATCATATTCATTGACTTAAAACAAATAATAATTCTCCGTTTTATTTTAATAAGTGAAGCATTATTCTCCAAATCATTATCCCTACGTTTATGGGCGGCTGTTCCATAAATCTATGGTCTTATTTTTCCTTTTGTATTTATTTTGAATAGGTTACTTCCGGTCTGTTTATATATATATATATATATATATACGTGGAGCATATTTCAAAATAAATATTTACGAGCTATAGTAAAATTTTGAATTCTATCTGGTGTAGTCACTGATATGCTACACTGATAGAAGTGACTAAACTATCAATAATATAATTTAAAATTTTTGCTATAGGTTGTAAATATTTTATAAAATTTATTATTTTAAAAAATTCTACCGTATGTAGTATTACATATTTATTACAATAATACTCACTCAGCTATTAGTGATAATAATGATAACATGATTCAAAATTAATTAACGTCGGAAGTAAATTACGTTATATTCCTAAATCATTCATCAAACATAAAAAACAACAAATTACTTGTACTTTGACATATTGAAAATAGGTCAGTTCAGATAACTTAATCGAAAGTAAATTAATCCAAAAAAAAAAATTGGAAATTTTTATCGTTGAGCCAAAATACCAATTGACTCAGTTTTTTAAAAAATAGTTATAAATTTAGCAATTAGATTCAAAATAAGTAAGTATATAGCAACATTTTAAAGAATTTACAAATATGACAAATTTGTTAAATTCTATTAATGATAGAAGTCTATCACCGATAGACCATGTTGTAAATATTGGTCTATCATTGATAGACCCATATGAGTCTATCAGCGATACAAGTCTATCAACGATAGTTTTACAATATTTGCATTTTTTTAAAATATTGCTATATTCTTAATTATTATTGCTCAAATAGCCATCAATTATAATTACGCTTTTTTAAAAAGAATGACAAATGACCTTCCGTTGATATTACTAACTATGATAATTGTAATTGATGACCATTTTAAGAATAATAATTAAGGATATAGCAATATTTTAAAAATTTGTAAATATAGCAAAACTATCGCTGATAGACTTGTATCGTTGATAGACTCATATGGTCTATTAGTGATAGACCAATATTTGCAATATGGTCTATCGATGATAGACTTATATCATCGATAGAATTTGAAATTTTTTGTTATATTTACAATTTTTTAAAAATGTTGCTATATACTCAATTATTTTGAATCTCATCGCTAAATTTGCAACTATCCTAAAGCTATAAGTTTATCCTATCTTTTACTATTTCCTTCGATTTCCATTTTTTTTAGTTATAAATGGTCTATATAGAATGATGTGTTGAGAAGTTAGAACGTCTAGATAGAACATATCTATTACAAACTCAAAAAACTTAATAATAATATATATAATTATAAGATTTATAAGTTTTAAAATATATTTTAATAATATTATAAATGGGTTGGGTTGGGTCAACTCGAATTTTTAAAATCGTAACCTGAACCCAACTAAACCCAAAAAGAACATAAAAAAATTCAACACAACCCAATCCAGCTCTTACAATTTGGATTCGTTAGTTTTGATTGTTCTGAGTTGTCGAGTTATTTGAACATCCTTGAGAAAAAGTATATCGAGAGAATGAAGTCTTTTTTTTATAAATTTTTATGAAAAATGTAGGAGGGAAAGTATAATTAAGAGTGAAAAGTTGAAGGAATGGATATGGTCTTCATTTATTTATTTACAAATTTATTTTTCTTTTCCTAATATAGTTATGGGATATTTTAAAAATAACAAAAATATTAAAAGTGAAAATCCATCAAATTCTCCATAATTTTTTTTGCTACATTTGGTAAGTAGTTTCTTTTTTTTTTTTTTTTTCTATTCACCAGTTTTTATTTTGATGATCATTTAATTTTTAATATTTACTTTCTTGTTTTTTTTTTATGCATTTAGTTTAATTATCTGTTTTCTCTTTATCTATTCAATTAGTATATCATCCCACATTATATATTTTGATTTATTGTCTTAACTGATTTATTTGTTGAAACCTTCCCATTATTTTGATTGTTATGTTTGATAAATTTTAGACCACTCTGCTATATTAATCTCCATAATTGTTAGCTGTTTTTCTTTTTAAAAAAGAAGTCGACAATATAATCTAACAATATGTGTAAGTCTACTTTTTCTAGATTTTAAAGTGAGAGGAGATTGATTATTCTTTGGAAGTCTTAAGATTCGTTCTCCAATGAGTTTGTTAAAATGTTATACTTTTTATATTTGCTTAATTTAGTATGATGCATCTTTGATTTTGTTTTTTTTCTTTGTTTATTATTCATCTTTTTAACTCCTATTTAATTTTTAATTAAGAATTTCTCAATTTTTTTTAATTTCAATTTCTTTTTTAAAACTTTGATAAAACTTTTTATAAACCAGTTAAATTAATTCTTCTTTAAAATTATATTTTTTTTTTCAAAAATTAAAACCTCCACCTATTATTTCAAAAGGTTTTCTAATTAATCAATATTTTCTAATAACCTATAATTTTCTTAAATAAAAATAACCTACGAAGAAGCCAAGAATTTAGGGCTCCGATTTTTTAAAATACTGTGTGAGGTCACATTATTTGGGACTCCAATATTTGATTCAAGAAAAATATATGTAATTCATGATTTAAAATATCTCCTTATTAGAATAGGATCTTGAAATATTGTAGTAATTACTCAGTTTCTGAATGTGAGGAATTTCTCCACAGTGATAATATAGTCAAATTGATAGAAACCATTTATTCTATAGAATTGTTGCTTCGAATATTGAAAAGCAATGAGTTGTAAAATAAGATATTAAAATAAGTTAATAATATAAAGTTTTCAAACAATATAATGGTTTGAAATTTATGAGAAATAGGTAAATGAAAAACCCAACAAACACATTGAAAATATTATCAAATTAAATACAATACTACTATTGATCATCACACAAGTAGGTAAAATTAAATGAATACATTTAGATATATATGAGATAGAAAATTGATGGACTTAAGAAAGAAACTTTTGCACGTACACATATACTGTATTAAAAAAAAGAAAAATACTTACATGCATTCCAGGTTGCGCCTATCAGTCTTATAATTCACCTTATCATCTAATAACAAGTTGTTATGTAGTAGACTTTCTTGTTTTCATAGATACAGTCTAGTTTGCACCCGAGTATCATTCTGATTATTTAAACATGTAACACACTGTAAAACTTTTGTTGAAAAGGTCTGAATTAGGCTAACGTCTGTTGTATAAAACCTTGATCCCTTTAATGTCATCAGCATTCAAACCCTTAGTAGACCCAGCTTTTATATAAGGATACATTATAGCATTTTTAACTGTGCTATGCCCAAGTCCAAGAAGATGTCCAATCTCATGCAAA
>JBBPDI010075785.1:0-15238 GCA_037974545.1 Cucumis variabilis | reverse complement strand
ATGGAAATGGAAAGTGTTTTGGTTGGTTTCTAATAATTTTGTTAGGGAAGATCATTTCATGCTTCAAGACGTTTTGTAGGAATTTTTGTTATGCACACTATTTTTGTAGGAATGTTATGCAAACTAGTGATATCTAGTGTTTGTAACTAACTTTGTACATCGATTTACTTGATGTAACTTGATACTTATAACTTAGGTTGACATTACTCGAACTTTTATAAAATGATCAAATTTTGTTGACATAGTTCTTCCCCATGTAAACTTGTGTTGAAGTTGATGTTATTGCATGTTGCTCAATGATAGTTACTAAGACTATTATATTTGACATTTTATAATAAGTTACATAGTAAATTGGATATCATTTTTTATTTAATAAAATACTTTTTTTGGAGTTTTCTATAACATCGATAAATCATAGCTTTTTTAAATAAAAAATAATGTCCAATTTTTAGTGGTGCTGAATATTGATTTTACCGAATGTTAAATATGTTGCAAAAGACGCTTGCAACGATCACAAATTAATATTTTACAACAATATTATCTATCATTAAAACCTAACATTTAAAGACAAATGTACGATGTCACTATAAAAACTAAATAGTGACAAACAACATGTTTTTAAAAGTAAGCATTTAGAAATGCCCTTATGTTAGAAAAAGTACACATTTAGCGTCACGCATTTGTTGCATTCCTGAAACTTTTAGCTACACCGAATCTTGTTTATATGTATGTATTTAGAATCATGCTATCATGGATATGAAATTATGCTCTAAGTATGAGACTAAGTTGAGGTCATGCGATAAAAGGGCAAACATTCACTTATATGTTGTCTAATTCAACAAATATGTTGTTAAATTTGCGTTCTAGAATTAAAAGGTTAAGAAGAAGGAAGCTAGCTAGGCTAAGTATCTCGAATCTTACAATCAGAGGAGTGGAAATGACTAAGTATAAGAATAATGCATTTTGAATAGAGATGTGAGGAAAAGCTGTGTAACTTGAGGAAGAGTACTCAACCAGAGGAAAGAGTTTGGGGATTTAGGCTAAGAAGCCAAGCGAGGGAAGAAAGTTAGGAAATTTAGGTGAAGTTGCAGATTCAGATTAGTCAGACATGGTTAGAACAAATGGGAAACCTATACTTATAGATCATTTAGAAGAAGCTGACAAGCAACAATGAGTTTACAAATGACTAATCTAGTTTAAGGTTGATATAAATAAGGCTTGTGAGTTCAAAAGAAAGGTAGGAAAGTAAGCTCTAAAGTGCTTCAAAAAAGAGAGCAGGCAATTATAAGAAACTTTGAAGTAGGCATTAAGAGGAAGGGAGAAAATCAAGACCATGCGACAAATGGGAAGAAAGATTGGGCGTTAAGTAGGAGGAAAGAACGAGGGAAGCTAGGCTTCGTGAGTGGCTTTTCAATGAAAATAACAAAGATTCCCTTAAGTTTCTTTGATCATGTCATGTTTTGTATAATGTTTAAAATGACGTAATGTTATGGTTTATATATGAAAAGCATGGTTATTTCAAGAATGTCTTAACGCATTTAACATTATAATGCTTGTGTGAAATGCTTGTATGTAAGCAAATCATTAGCTTTATTCCTTACGTGATCTAACTATACTACAAGAAAAATGGTCTATGACAACAAATATTTTTTGTCGTAAAAAAAAATCTGTGACAGTTTAGCCATAGAATTGCCTATTATGGAAAGACTGTCAATGACAATTTTCAAAAACTGTCACAATAAGTGTTTTCATAACAAAAAATAAATGTCATTATTTAATATTTTATGACATCAAATAACTGTCATTATTTATTTTTTTATGACAACAAATAATTGTCGTTAACCCATATATATTAGAGTAATTACCTGTCATCCTTTGCATATTAACGATAGTTATAAAATGTCACGAATTCGTATAATATGACATTTTTCTTTGTCAAGAATATGTCAATCATGACATAGTTTTTATAAAATCAAATGTCCTTGTTTTAATATTAACGACAGTTATAATATATCACGAATTTGTATAATATAACATTTTTCCCTGTCAAGGGTATGCTCATCGTGAAATAGTTTTTATAAAATCAAATGTTATTGTTTCAATATTGACAACAGTTACAAAATGTCACGAATTCGTATAATTTGATATTTTTTCTATCATATATTCATCTATTACTACATTTTTTACAATAAAATAATTAATGGCATTTTTTGTTTTTCTTGTCGTCCTGCCATTACACTAACCAGTTCAATCACAAAGTTGTTCTAATACATCACACCCATATGAAAACTAAGAGTCAATACTTTAATATAAATACATCATCATACACTTTGTAATATTCGTACAATCGGATGGACTAATAACCTTACAAAAAGTCATATCAACCAATTGCTCCAATATGGCTTCATTACTCCAATGGATTCTTCCAAACCTAGTAAGAAAACAAAATCTCATTTTAGAGTATGATTAAAGAACATTTTCAAAGCAAATAAATTCACAAGTAAATAAAAACAAAAAGTTTATACACCTAAATCAATTCCCAAAACGAAATGAAATATGGGTGGAAAAATTTCTAAAATAGAGAAGAAACAAAGCAATATAGAAAGAACACACACAAAAAAAAAAAAACCAGAAAATAGAAACACACAATTAATCTTTGAATAATTTTAATTTCAAATTCCAATAAAATTACACTAATAATGTATGTAATAATAACTCCAAAATAAAAAGAAATAGGATCTCATAAACTGCATTTAAATTTAAAAGAAAAAAAATAATCAACCCAAAGAAGAAAAAGAAGAATGCGGCAAAATCCAGGAAAAACGATGTGGTTGGGGATAGATCCGATTGTTGTGGTATAGCAATATGATCTGAAGAAATGGTTTTAGTTTGATCAATTTCTAGTGCTTCTTCAGTCTTCTATTTTAATATATAAGAAATTAGGGAATGAGAAGAAGAAGAAGAGTATTTTAATATATAAGAAATTAGGGAATGAGAGGAAGAAGAAGAGTTAAAACAAAAGAAAAACAAAACAAGAGGAAGAAGAAGAACAAAAGAAGAAGATAAACGGGAAATCAGATTTGATGGTATAGAAACTTACAAAACTCAAACCACATATAGCTTATAAATATGAGATCATATGAAATTAAACTAAAGCTTTAATATATATAGTGTTAAGTAGAATCTTAAAAAAATTTAGTATTAATACCTCCATGAAATTAACAGATACATAAGAGTTTCAAGCACTAATTCTTTTACATCGTTAAATACACATTCACCACAAAAATTCAAAATTCTCTCAATCATACATTTAGTTATAAAGCTCATAATCCAAACACTCTATTTATCATGAATGAAACATAATAATCATCTAAGTGAGAAAACAAAGATCGATCAAAACAAACCCAAACTATATATGACACCCTCTTTACCTTTCTTGAAGCTGAAAGTTGGATCCTGAGAATTACTGAAAGTGTAGAGATAAAAAAGAGGAAGCAAGAAACATACCTTGGGAAAGGAAAATAAGAAACCATGGAGTGAAGAAATAGGAAATGATGATAAAGTAGAAAAAGGGGAAAGAATCAGTTTGAAAAGAAATTGAGAATTTTGTTTATTTCTTCCCTCTCTCTCTCTCTCTCTTTTTTTTTTTTTAATTCTTTTATCAATAAAAACAGACCCATTAAAGTCGACCATTACAATGGTTGACTTTGTCAATGATTTGACCATAATCTGTTCTTCTTAGTTATACCTTTATCATTTTTCTCTCATCACTACAAGAATTTCGTGAAATGTTGACGCACAAGTGCGTCGTCATTAATCCTAAATGCGTCGGTGAAGGTTTCCACAATGCCAAAAGTCAAGTCGGCAACGGCGACGCAAATAACACGTTGTAAAAAGCAATGACGAAGTCCCAAACGGACGCCGTCGGTATAGGCCTTATGTCGACGAAATTTCAATGGCATCGGCGTTGCGGCAATGCCGGCACCACTGTTTAAATAGACGATGTTGCATGGATTGAAGCAATCACAACGCAACATAGTAATAAACAGTTATTCATGACACCGTTTCTGCGTCGGTGAAAGGTTCCAATTCAAATTAATTTGATTGAAATTGATTGTAGAACGTGTAACGTAAAATTAAAAAAAAAAAACATAAAAGCAAGCAAATATACATTAAAATTAATTTGAAAATTTGAAAAAACATATGTTTCTTTTGAAGAAAAACTACAATAAATCTAAACTAAAAACAATAACAACTAAAATCTAATCTATGCGGAGTCCCCCCATGCCTTCCAACCTACAATGACACGAAATTAATTAAAGTATAAATATATATATCACCCCAAAAATGAATGAACGACGTAAAAGTTTGAAATTACTTATATTAATAAGGTTCTTTGGCTAACGGAACAGTGAGTTCCACAATCATCTCATGCTCAACGAATCGATTAAGTGTTGGATCTGTGAAATGGAGCTAAAAAATACTACAAATTAAAAGTACAAACGAATTAGGATTCTATATAAATGTGCGGTACCTATAATTACTATATATTTACGCATAATTGTAAAACTTACCTGTAAAGAGTCCTTCACGAGTTTGATATAATCTACTATAATGTCAGTCTACTTAAGAAAGCAAACTGGAAAAGTATCCCACGTTACCACACTGATGGTACAGCTAAAACATATGGCGTGTGGGGAGATCGGCTTATCCTGTTCTAGAGCAATTGATATAGGCATTTTCCCATGAAGTGCAACATATCATTTCAGCTCGAGGTTCCTTGAGTGCTCGCATCTTCTAGGAATGCGAGCGTTTGCAGACCCCTCTACATAAACAGAATAAATTCATAAACTAAACTCCACACTTATGCAATTAATCAATTATGTAACGATAAATAACCTGATGTGTCGCCCACCAATGAAAAATCTCCTATGTTATTAAACTTTGCTGCATTAAAGTCGAAAAGATCATCACTCTTATCTGCACTGGGAGGAAAAGGATGAGTAGATATAGTAGTACCTGATGACCATAAACCAAAATTAATCAAACATATATGAGAGTACTAAAAAAAGATATATATATATATATATATATATACGTCTTTAATTATACATCATCGTTATAATTTGTCATCGCTTGATTCGCTTTGAATAGGTAATTGTTCGTCTTTACCGTTAATGAAGTCGTCAATGACATGACGCACAATCGGTTTTTCCATGATTGTAGGGTCAACGTCGCGTCTACACAAGGTGCCATTCTCAATTTAATCATCCACACAATGTCTGGCAACGACTTCAAGTACATTCAGTTGTTAATCCTTGACATTTACATTTTGGACATGTCCCAAATATGTTTATTTTGAATCACCTGAAAGACTTTCCAATTAGCACCCTTTTTTGGATCATCTATGTAAAAGACTTGATGTGCCTGAATTGCAGGAATGACTGGTTCCAAAAACCAAAAATGAGACGTGTTGATTGATTTAAACCATCTACACTTGAATAGCCAAACCGGCGTCATATCAGATATTAAATGGAAAGAAATCGTATTCCACCCACGATGCATCCATTGTACAATCGAACGTCAAGTAAAGGTCTCATTGCAAGTGAGAAAAAGTCATTAGCTAGGCATTCCCCCACAAGTGTTTCGAGGACCTAAGATTTTTTTGCTAGTGAATATAAGTCTGAAATATTCCTCTATTCAATTCGAAATGTACTTATGTACTCTACATACCTGATCTCTAAACCAATCAAAAAATGTTCGTAGATGTCTTTTCAAAAAAATCGACTTTGTTGTTTACCTCAGAACGCATCAACCTCAGGTGTTTCCTAAATTTCATAGTTATGAATATTTGTGACGACTATGACTTAATTAACAAAAAATAAAGTACGTACTTGTGGTATTGTGTGATTTCATCCACATTGTTCAAGATGTACCAATGTATTTGGTGTTTCTCTTCCTAAGATAAATATCGTGAACTTCTCGTACCTAATGGTCGTACCTTCTGCATGAACATTTCAAACTGACCAACTACCACATCTTTCAGAACGCTATCATCATTTTGTTCATCTCGAGAAAGTCGAGTTTCAATCCCACTTAGATATCTCAAACAAAAAGTACTTGATTCATTCATTACATATGTTACGACAATAGACCCTCTCAGGACGTGCTTTGTTTCGGACAAACTACTTCAGCGTGCGTGGACTTCTCTCAATGGGATACATCCAACTATAATGAACCCGACCAGTGACTTTTGTTTCATATGGTAAGTAAACAGCAAAGTGTACCATTAGACTAAAAAAGGTCGGTGGAAATACTATTTTCAAGTTGCAAAGTATGATAATGATATCTGCTTGCAATTGGTCAAAATCACTTACTCTTTTCATTCTTGCACACAGGTTGTGAAAGAAACTACAAAATTTCATAATAGCGGTGTACACATTCTTTGGTAAGTATGCTCAAACATCGATAGTAGAAGTCGATGAAGCAAAATGTGACAGTTGTAGGTCTTAAGACCTGATATCTTCCTGTCTATGTCATTCACACATCGTAAAATATTAGAAATGAATCCATCGAGAAACTTAACTGATTTCAGGAACTTACAAAATGCAACTCGTTCACTGTTAGTGAACATGTAACTTGCATGTGGCTTCACCAATCTGTTACCGACTTCTATCAAGTGTAAATTCTTTCTGATTTTCAAATCCTCAAGGTCCAACCGAGCATTCGTAGTATACTTCATTTTCCCTTCTATATTCAATAGTGTATCGACCAAGTTGTCACAAACTTTCTTTTCAATATGCATTACATCCAATTTATGACGTAATAGTAGACTTGGCTAGTACAAGAGATCGAAAAAGATACTTTTCTTCTTCCAATTCAGAGCTCTTTTTCTTTTTTTATCTTTCAGTGATGGATGTTTACTCATCATTGGAAACTCCAAGGAATCAAGTTGTTCCAAGATATCATGCCTATTCAGTACAACTGGAGGAGACCTACGCTCTACACTTCCATCATGTAGCTTACTTACACGCCAAACATGATTATTTGGAAGATAACATCGGTGTACCATGTAAGCTATCTTTCCTCTTACCTGATTGAAGATTTTTCTCCCATGCATATAGGACATGTCTGATACCCTTTCGTACTCCTTCCAGATAGGTCATCATACACCAAAAAGTCATTGATTGTCCACATTAACGCTGTGTACAATTGAAAAAACTGACAGATAAGAGAATCATACATACGAACACCAAGACTCCAAAACTCTTTTAGTTCCTTAATCAATGATTGGAGATAAACATCAATTCCCTACCAGGAGACCTTGAACTGGGCATTAGCAATGACGTGAAGAAGTTGTACTCTTTTATGCATTTCCAAGGTGGCAAGTTGTAAGGAATTAACACCACATGCAACATACTGTAGGCGGTACTCATATGCCTAAATGGATTAAACCCATCAGAAGCTAATCGGAAACGAACATTTTGTGGATCTGAAGCAAACTTAGAAAATTCATAATCAAAATATTTTCATCCCTCTGCATCAGTTGGATGTCTCAACACGTCCTCTGTTTCAACTCATTTATCTTTATGTCATCTCATTTCAGATGAGCCCTCATGCGATGGAAACAATCTTTGTAATCTCAGTATCAACGGAAAGTGACGTAATACCTTGTGTGGAATTTTTTCCTTTGTTAAGATGAATATTGTACCAAAACTCATCAAAAATCAGACAATGTTGCAAATCAGAAAATTCCTTCTAGTACAATACATAGTCGTACTTACACACATAAATAGTCACATATCCCAAGTCCAATTAAGTCACACAATTTTTGTTTTGCCTCGTAGAATGAGCTTGGAACATTAGTACCACACATTGGAAATGCATGTTTTATTAACTCTAACATTACGTTGAAGGATTTATTACTCCAACCATTGACAACTTTCACATGCATCATCATAACCACAAAGTTAAGAAATGAAAATTCTAAATAGCCGAGGTATAGCTCACAACGTAATTGGTTTAATAATTCCTAAAATATATTTGTTGTCTCCTTTTTTATACACCACTATTTTAACGGCATGTCAGCCTCCAAACCTTCCTCACTTGTAAATCGTGCAATATATCAACATTTCACTTTTTTTAGAAAACTAAATAGTACTATTTGATTCATGGAATGGGCCACTGCGAGTTCCTTCATGGAAAGGATCACTACTAGTTTCTTCATCAAATCTTTCTATACCTCTATACAAGTTCACTGGCTCACCATGATACACCCAATATATATAGGAGGGGCATATTCTATTTGTTAATAAATGTCTCTACACACCCACTAATGAGTCCCAATTGGAGTTCATACATCTCTTGCATGAAGATCGTATCCGTTTATACTCACTAACGTGATACTTGGCAACTTCTAAAAATTGGAAAAATCTCTCTCTATACTCAATCGATAACTTATTACTAAGTTTCATCCAACTCTTGTCCATCGATAAAGACCTAGAGCCACATACATACGTGACATTAGTCTTACATTTTCTTCTCTCAAATGCTAAATTTTGTCCATGAATAAGCCACGGCTCACAAGTATCTAATATTCTTTCACTATATCTAAGTTTAAAATAAAAAAATTATCTAACACTTCCAACTAACCAACTAAAAAGGTTTTAGTAGCAATCTAACACTTCGAAAAAATTATCATAAACTAAGGTCTAAAATAAATCTAAATAAATATAACAATTTCAATTTAACTTATTCATATATACAACAATTTAAATTTATAATTTAATTATAATAAACATATGTACATACAAATAACAATTTAAATTTACAATTTATAATACATACAAATAAAAATTTAAATTTAAAAATTATAATAAACATACTTACAAATAATAATTTCAATTTATAATTATTTATAGTAAAAATACATACGCTATACAATTTACAATTTATAACATAAATATAATATATATACAATTTTAATTTAAAAATCTAGCAATAAACAATATATACAATAACAATTGTCATTTCAATATACATATACAACTTACAAATATATACATATACAATTTACACATATACATATACAATTTATGCATATACATATACCATAAACATACAAAACATAAACCTACAAACCCTAAACCCTAAACATACAATATCATACATTAATACACAATCTCTAAACCCTAAACATACATACAATTTACAATATACATGTACATATACATACAAAAATACACAATTCCTCTAAACCTTAAACATACAATATACATACAATACATATATAGTCAACATATATACAAAATGACATTTTTCACTGGTTGGAGGTCGGTGGGCGGTGACACACGGCGACTGCGGTAAGGCTCTCATTCTCCCTCTTTTGTCTTTTGTCTTCCCTTCCTTTTCTATTTTCGTCTTTCGTCTACCTTTCTATGTTCAAATGAATAATGAAAAGAACCAGAGCTCTCACGACGCACAATGAAAACGGTGCAAGAACAAACTTATAATAACGTAGCCACTACGACATCGTTAAAGGTCATATAATGTCGACACCATCACATATGGCGTCGGTATTTCCTAATCAAATCAATCGAAGTGTCTTTCAATCATTCTGATGAAAGGTCGAACCTTTGCTGATGTGGTTGACCGTGTCGCCACTGATGTTGCCATAGCTCTCCAAATTTAATAATATATTACGACTTTATCGATGTTGTTCCTACTAACGTTGTTGTTAGGGAAGCAACGTTGATGCGAGCTTTCTGAGGCTGTTAGAAGTTAGAATGCTATTTTTTAATGTCGACTACCAACGACGTCGTCAAGGTGCCGCGTTGTTAGTTCCCCTATTATCGACACAGTGGTAAAGGCATCAGCATAACCATTCTTCTACGACGTCGTCTATCCCAAATTCTTGTAGTATATCTAGTGCACCAACAAAATTTAGTACAACTACAATACCACAACCAAACACCACTAGAAGTTAAATCCAAGTGAATCAAACACATCACTACAACTCAAGAAATGCCAAAATTGAGATAGTTAAAAAAAATATAAACAAGTAAATGTGTAAAGAACAAAAGATTATTTGTTGTATAAACATGGTAAGAAAGCGAAGAACAAATGGAGAAAAAACTTGAACATACCTTGAGGTTGAGGAAAAAGAAAACTTGAAATATCATGGGTCACCACCTGAAATGGAAGAAATGTTTTCATGGTCATCTATCGCAAGTCGAAATGAAAACGGTTGTAGGTTAGAGGTTTCTTTGTGGTTGTGGGTCACCTAAGTAAACGATTATCGGTCTCTGTTTGAAACTTTTGATGTGTGACCGTCGAAACTATAGTTTGTGGCCAGCAAAACAGAGGGTTTTTCTGTGGTAGTGGGTCACCAGTTGAATCAGTCGTGGGTCGTCATCTATGTGTGGCTAGTCAGTGAAGATGGAGAAGATTAGGGTTTAGGGTTTTCATGAAGATGGTAGAGAGAAAGGGAAAGATAAAAAGGAATATGTATTTATTATTTTATTATTCGTATTTAATGACATTTAAAATTGTCATAGATTAATGACATTTAAAAACTGTCATAAATTCTTGAAATCCAAAAATTTCTGCCTTTTTTCGCCAAAAATGCATTTTTTGACATTCCGTGGTAGTTTTTTCCCTCCTTTTAATTTGGATTATATTGAAATATCATAAAATGTCATTTGTTTGTAGTGCTATTATGTGCACATAAGAATCAAGGTACCCATGCAAGGAAAGGACCCACATGGTGATGAGATGGTGGCTGGATGCGTTGAGGCATCTGCAATCGAGTCAACCGCCTTAGTAAAAGGAATTGAACTTGGATTTCTCCAAGGGATGCTGATGATGATATGGGTCGCCATAATAGTTTATGCGTGGGATAGGTTCAATGTCCTGTGAAAGGAATAAGTAAAGGTTAATGTGTGTTTAATTATTTTATGATGTGGTATTGAAAATTGTCCTTGATAAATGATCTTGTATTCCCTAATGGTTTCCAAAAACCTTTTGTCACTCACTAAGCATTTGGCTTAAGGTTTAAGTTTTTCTCTTTCTCAAGTAAGCAAGGCATTGAGGTCGTGTTGTGAAGATTAAGGTGGGTTGTTAGGTGATAGGTGTGAATGTTGCGTTAAGAGCTATGTCAGATGTTGAGAGACTAAAGTTTAAGATTTAGTATTTGTTTAAAAATATGTTTATATTCAAATTAAGATCTATTTCAGGATTGAATAAAAGTTATAAAGTTTCCTTACACTTGAGTTTCAAAAAAACTTATAGCCTTGCAGGTGGGGGTATGACATATGTCAATTAAGTACTGATGTTAATTCATTCAAATTTAGTTTAGTGCTACATATTATGTATTCGGTGTTTTATTTACATTCATAGTCTTAGGATTGCACGATTAAGGTGTATATGTTAAGGTCATATCGCAATCCTTCTACGCAGCGAGACATGATCATTGCATGCGAGATGCTTCCTATGTTTATAGTCCTTGCCTAATTACTAAATCATCGCTTAGTACAAGTTTTCCTATAATTTCTTGTCCAAGTGTAAGTGAAACAATAGGTTTATTTGGTAATCCAGGGTCGAACACAGAGAATTGATATCAAAACTTAGGCTTAAGGCTTACTCTTCATCTAGGTGGTATAAAATAACTATCTATACAGTATAAAGTAAAGGTGTGTCTAAGTGTTAAATCTACTATCTACACTAGAGAATTTGTATAAGAGGATAAGAATGGTGGCAAGATAGATAAGTGAACTAATTTGCGTGAAGAAATGGTGAAGGAAAGTCTCTGCATTATTAGGCGATTTAGCCAAGTGGTAGTCTTGATGCAATAAGGATCAGCCAACTATCTTATGATTAAGGTGAGCAACACTCAGTGCCTTAATCACCAAACTTGCTCGCCTCTCGGGATGTAAATGACCAAGTTTGATTACACGAGATCTAAGCATTTACTTACAAGACTTATAATACTTGTCTTTAAAGGGTGACCACCTCTTGACGCCAAGTGCCCACACTTGTATTATTTTCGGGACACAAATGATGGATGGTATCTCGCCAATAGGAGTTTGTTCGTGTTAGCTATATCCTGATTACTTACATTCTCTAGTAGTTAGCGATATACAATGACCAAGTGATGATTATAGCTCAACTAATGTGATAAGCTTCATAAGCTAAACATACCTTCATTTTCCGTTTACAAGGATCCTAGAAGGACCTACAGATAACACTTTGATAGATGAACAGTAAAGGAATGTTGGATAGAAAAGGTATAAACATGCAATGTATTAAAGAATATAGGCCTTAGGCCACTGTATAATATGAACAACATACATTACAAAGAAATACAAGAATGGAAAGTAAAGAGAAGGAATATTACAAATTAGGAGAAGGAAAAGAATGGAATCTTCTCTACTCTAACTCTAACCTTTCACTCACAAACTAACAGAGAGGAAGAAGAATGACTTTTATAAATGCCTAAAAGGCTACTCCTTTTTGCCACTCTCTAAGGTTTGGCCCATTCAGGCTCTTTTGGCCAATCCATTCAAATATGTTACTTCTCTCGAAGCTGACCTCTTTACTTGGTAGGGAAGGAGTTCTTTTATAGGCAACTTTCGGTGAAATGCTTCTGTTCTTCTGACCATATCAGCGCCAATTGCAACCTTTGTCAAGTCAAATCAACTCTAACTACCATTCTTATCTTCTAGTGAACCTTTCTCATGTGATGTCATAATACCTCACCTAGGAATTTTACTCACCAGACAAGGTCTTTTCATGCAATTTTTGCGCGTGCTCCTCTGTGATTCACTATTCTTCTTTTCTTATTAATCATAAGTTAAAACACTGAAAACATGGTAAAATTGACATGGGGACGTATGTAAAGTGTATTTCCTAATAATTATGAATTTGCACTAGAAGCTACGCGTTTGATACATTTACTATGTATTGTGGTTCTAGTATTCTATCTAAAAGTCTATAATAACTTGTATTTCTACAAGTTATCAAGTACAAGTTTTTCTCTCACTTGCAAAAGTGTAAATATCTTATTTATCTATTATTATGTACAATAAGTGGGATGCGAAAGGCAGAAGTGAAGGTGGTTAATATGTATGCATTTGAACTCAGTTACATTAGGTGAATAAGAGAGGAATGTTCGTTAGATTATGATGTAGTACAAAATGGTAGGCAATTCTTTAAGGCCATATAAGACACTCTTGTTAATTTCAGAATTAAGACAAGCAACCTCTTAGAGTTTTTGCCATACTTGCTTGCCTTTAAGGATGTAAATACTTGAAATTTCCATGGTCGCATTATTTATAATCCATCCTATATTAAAGGAAGCAACCTCTTGGTGCCTTGTTGCCACACACTCACATTGGACATTTTAGCAAAGTGGTTGCATTGTACAATCCATTCACTGCTTGTTTTAGTGAGGTTTTGATTATTAACTCTCTTGAGTAATAATGTCGAATGTTTCATTCCTTCTCTTGAATGGAATGATGTGTTGAATGAAACATTGGCTAAACAAGTTAAATGATAGGAACATCCAAATTCTCTCATAATTATTACTAGTTCGTATTGTTCATAATAATAAAGAATGCGAACAATTGAAAGATAAGAAGAGGGGAGAATGATAGTTTGAAGTTATTGCATTCATCAACAAAAATTTAGGCCTCTTAGCCATGAGGTTCAAAATACAAATACAAAACAAATAAATATTATAAATGGAAAGAAAGTGAATTGAGGCTAGCCTCAAAACCCAATGCTCCAATTATGCTTATTACAATTGGGAATGAGATTTGGATTCTTTACAACTCTCACTCTAAGCTCTCACCTAAAGCAGAAAGAAAAGGTAAAGATGAAGTTGAACTCTTTCACCTAATTCTCACGCACGAAAATGAAGGACATATGCTTCTATTTATAAGCGCGGATTGATGGAACCTCACATGGTCTGAAGTGCCATTAATTCTCTAATCTTTAAATCTTAGACCACCTCCTTCTTGGTTTGAGAGATCTTATGAAGCCAAAAAATACCATTTTCTACTCAATAATACCTACTGACCCTAACCTTTGATACCTTTACTTGAATATCTCGCATAAGCAAAATAGTACAACTCTAAAGAAAGAAGTATTAAAACACTTCAAGTGCAACCCATAATATAACAAACATAAAGATAGGTCTTACATAGATTTTTAAATAAAAACCCACAAACTACTATAGTTCTATCTGAAGTATAATTATAAGACTATATGTACACACCAGCACAAAACAACTGAACATTGTACTAAAGAAAAGACTAGACCCTCTAGCTTAGGTTTTGGGAACACAATCTCTATCTGAAAAGTAGAAATTTTTTTTTGAAAGAGTGAGCTAAAAATCCCACTGAGTGACAAGGTTTTAAAACAAGCGTTTTATAAAAACATTTAGGCAACAAACTCAATAAATATCTTAATAACTCAATTTAACAAATATTTGAAAAAACAGTTTCTCAAACACTAGTTTTTCCTCGTCTATAACCCAAGAACCAAATTCTCAAAAGATGGCAAAGTTAAATCAATACCAAATCCAAACCTCAGCCACGATAGAAGACCACGTTCAATACTATTGAACCAATCTCAAAGATGGTCATCCCTAACTCAACCTCAGACATAGATGTTTCCAACTCATATCCTTAAAGATAGGTGTCCCCACCTTAAAATTCGATCTAGGTTTTCCTATCTAACCTAAACCATGACATGATAAAACATTTTTGGAAATAACATTTTCCAACTTACTTCTATATAACACATATTAAGAAATTCTACAGAAATTTTGGCAGCATCTCCCCTAAAATTTGGGGTAGCCAAACTTGAAAATGGGAGAATTTTTCACTTTTATATGTATGTAGACAAACTACTTCAAACTTCACAACGCAAATAGTGTGTCTCACCATATAGATTCAACAATTCCAGAATTTCAAGGAGAGATAAAGAAAAGTTCAAACTGGATATTACATACAAAATAATCAAAGTCTAATGAGGAACCTCTGAAAACACAAGCCATTAGTGTCACTCTCGCTACATATAACTATTCCGTGAAGGAATACAAGACTTAGTATATACATATAAAAAGAATGAGTTCACAATCAATGATGGGAAGTTCAACCATTGTTTGTTCCTTGACCGCTACCTTCGGGGGGGGGGGGGGGGGGGGGGAGGGGGGGGGGGAAACATTTAAAAACCT
>JBBPDI010075777.1:0-15241 GCA_037974545.1 Cucumis variabilis | reverse complement strand
GCTTGCACTCCTAAATTCAAAGAGGGTGAATAAGCCACTGAAAACAGAGAGGAGTGGAGAAGAAATAGAGAGGTCCGATGAAAACGAAGCTAAAATTGGAAAGGAATGGAGAAGCGATCACGAGAGTTGAAGTCAAAACCAAAAAGAGAGCCGTGGAGAAGAAATGGACCGGAGAGGGTTCACCGGAGGCCACCAAAGTTGAAGTTGAAGTGAAGTCGAAATCTAAGTGAAGAAGTTGTCATCGACGTGAAGAACTCGAAGTGAAGAACCAGTTTCCTTTCTTTTTTTTTATTGGTTTGTTTTGTTTTTAGGTTGAAGAGAATAAAATGGGGGAAAATTAAATGGGGGTATTTTAGACTTTTCCCTACTCATTTGTCCTAATTCTCAACTTTTTAACAATCAATCCTAAATTTCATTTCCTACCCCATTTTTAGCCTATTTTTTTCAATTCCCCAATTATTTTATATTTATAACCATTAACCATGTGTCACTGTGAACGTCGCTCATGAATTATATACAAACATTTTGTTTCTTTCTTTTGCCACTTTCTACATGATGTTCACAGGGCAATTTTAAGTAATTTCACATAATTAAATCAATAAACTAATTCCTATTTTTATGATTCACCTTAAAGAGGTTGAATATTAAAAAAAACTCATATTTTATTGGGATACTTTCAAAAATATAATTATCATATCTCACCCCAAACACCTCCTTGCTGGACCTGAGATACGACGTGAAGCCAACCAATGTCATTATTCTTTTGAACAACATCAGTTGACCCTAGCTATAACTCTTAACAATGTCAACCAACTTAGGTAAATGTAAAAACTTACGCAGGAGAAAATACAAGATTGCAAGTAACTTAACTTTAACATTAGATTACAAACAAGTTTAGGCTACATGCCATACAAACAGACTATCTCTTTGAGAACCATACGAAAACTATAACTGAACTTAACCCCTTAATAAAACCTATGTACATAAAATGGGTAAGCCTAAGTACCAACTAAAAACAGTAATTTTATCTATAACTTCGTACAACGCACTTGAAGACAACGGTCAAGTTCTCAGATTACGGTCTCTATCTCAAAAGTGGAAAAACATTTGGAAAGGGTGAGCTAAAAAGTCCAGTGAGTTATGATTTCATAAAACATACTTTAAACATTCCATAAACAATACATAACAAATAATCTTAAGAAAACTCTTTAAATTGAGCACTTCCTAACATTCAAATACTCATTTAACCCTGTATACTTTATACCCAGGAAAACTTAAACAAGATAGCATAGCACCTTCGGTCAATACTATCCAACTAAACCTCAATCAAAATAGCAGAGCACCTTTGGTCATACTATTCATAATAAACTCGGTCAAGATAGTAGAGCACCTTTGGTCATATTACTCTATCTGAACTCGGTGTTAGTAGCTAAGTAGTCAGCATGGCCCTATACTCCTGACTGTACACATTGACAATCGAGAACTCGATATATAGAGTACCATGGTTTTCCTTTTAAAACCATAGTATTTAACTTGATGCTTTTCAATCTTTCTAAAATAATAAACTTTTCCATTTCAGAAACTCCAACATGCTCGTAAAGCATGACTAGCAAATATCTATAACTTAACCATAATTTCATGCTTTGAAAACATTTCTAAATAACATACTTTAATACTATTTAAAATATGCTTATAAAATCAGTAAACTCAATATTCAAACAAAGTTTGCTTTAAACATTTGATAGATATGTATATTTATAAATCAATTTAAACTCATTTTATCACTCACTGATCATAGATCAAACCCTTGGTCGATATGCTTGTTTGATTTCTTTTTGTCTTGCAATAATGGGAAATAATTTTAATTAATTCCTTTTTATCCTATAAACCTCAAAACTTTACTTAAAATATCCCAAAATACCAAAAACAACTCAAAAACACCATTTTGGCATGGCTGGCACACAGGGATGGGTGGTAGGGCTTTTGCCGCACGCGTTAGACTACCCATGCTAACCTCACAAGAGGTTTACCGCATGCTAGGCATGCCCGTGTGCTAACCTCTCACACAGGCATGTCGTGTAACTCATTTGGCCGAGTGCTTGGTGTCTCGTCTGATCCTTCTTCGCGTGCAAGGCTTGCCACACGTGCTATGCGTCCAATAAAAGTCCAAAATGCATCGAAAACCTCTCTAAGTC
Organism: Cucumis variabilis; assembly: GCA_037974545.1. Classification (NCBI taxonomy): domain Eukaryota; kingdom Viridiplantae; phylum Streptophyta; class Magnoliopsida; order Cucurbitales; family Cucurbitaceae; genus Cucumis; species Cucumis variabilis. The sequence goes on along the minus strand of JBBPDI010075777.1, from coordinate 13,046 downwards.
CAACTGTCCATCTCGCCTAGTCTTATCTTGTCACTCAGCCAACCTCTAACCAATCTAGAAACTCATAATTCGACCAAAATCCTAACATCTTGTCTGGCCATGCGATAAGTTGTATAATCTTATTCGCCTCACTCCTCATTGGACTTTTAATGATTCTTTTGCCAGGGTGCACGTCCGGATCCTTAGGCAGATCATACAATTTGTTGATTTCGTCTGCAATGAAAGGAACTCTCTCGCCTTCCACTATGGTGTATGATTTCTCAAGATGAAACTTCACTCATAGAACATGTCTACCAGATCCTATCTTACTTTTGTCTTGCCGACAAAATTTTTTCCCATTTGAATGCTTTGATCAAGTTGCAGAAAAATTCTGGTAGTGGACCGTTGAAGGGGAGTAAGTAACCCTTTTTCAAATTTTGTGAGCTTGTCCAACTCTTGGGCGCTTACCTCCTTCCCCTTTTGAACATCTTCAGGTCGGATGTTTCCACCTTACTTTTTCCTTTCTTTGAACATTGGACGCTTAGAAGCCCAGGCTCTTCAGGTCTTAATATTGGTTTCGAGGAGCTCATCCTCTCAACCTCTTGCGTGAGCTCTTCCGATACAATGTCCATGCGATCCATTTCTTGCTGTTCTGCCGTCCTATTCTCTATGGCTACCTTCTCCACTTACTCGCTCAAGTTCATGAGCATCTCTTGTTTCTTTTTCTCAACAGCTTAAACTGCCAATTTGCTTTTTGTCTCTGCCAAGGAAGTTACATTTTTCTTTTTCTCCTTGGACATTTGGCGGAGACGCGTATCCTCTTTGCAGGCTTTGTCCCTTTCTCTTTTCTCTACCATCATTCGTGCCTTATGTATGCGTTCTCGCTTCTTTCTTTCTTCATCCTCCCTTATCCTTTCTTCTTCCCTTCTAGCCCTTTCCTCATAAAGGGCTCTTTCCTCAACCTTCTTCTTTTTCGCTCTCTCTTCCTCCTTTTTCTTTTCTTCTTCTTTTTCCTTTCTTCTCTCTTCTTTTATCACCTTTCTCTTTGTCACTTCATTCTTCTTCAACTCTGCAGCCTACAAATCTTCTATGAACTTCATGACTTGACCCAAAAATTGGGAAGAGATTTGTAAACTCACCTTCTCACTTGCTTCCTCACGTCCTATAATTTCTTTCCCAACCCTATGCCTCAAATGCTGGCAATGTGCTGATTGTCTTCAAGATTGATGGTCTCTATCCCTGTTCCCAAATCAGGCAACCCTTTGTATATATTCTCTTCTTGCCTCATCCATTCGTCAACTTTAAGAATAAAGTCCCTAGCGTTTAAATTAGGTCTCTAAGCTTGCTCCAAATTAGGTTTAACGGAGTGAGTTCGAGTTGAAAGTTGATTTCTTGGCTTAAGACTATCTTCTTCCTAGAATCCTCAGGTCTGAATGTTTGGGAAGAAACCTCAGCTGTCTTGGAGATTCTAGACGTGTGGTTTGATGTGGGGTGGATGAGACATCATTTTTCTGTGTACCCTTAATGGTTTGGTAAACTTTAGGAGTTTTCTAGTGTTCATCGGCCATTTAACACAAAGAGTAAAGGTTAAACAAAGATGATGAGTTTTTTGTTGAGGTGTAAGAGCTATGCAAGGTAAATCTTAAGCATAGAGATTTATAAGGTAAACATAAAAAGGTTGAGGGGGTTTTCTCTTCATATCTATATGAACTAGAGTAATCATTATGGTTGTCTTATCATTAAATGCATCTGACACGAGGTCGATGTGTCCCTTCAAAATTCTGACCGTTTGACGTTGAAAATGCCTCGATTCTCCTACCCGATACACAATTTCCTAGGCAATTCAAATTTAGATCCTAAAGTTTCCCGCCTAAGCCTCTATTGTATCATTGTTCTTAGGTCTCTCGTATGGCGTAAGGCTTTCGAGTTTTTCCCATAGGCATAAAATATTCTAAGTTATAAAGCGATAAATAAACATGGTAAAGGAAGCAGTAAAGAATGCAAGAAACAACAAAACAAAAATGATAAAGATAAATCAATAACAAAGCGAAAAGAATAAAAGACAAATAAAATGATAACGATGTGTTCGATATAAATGGTATCATCTTGCTATAAGATATAAAATGCATTTATGCATTTCAAAGTTAAATGATAAGAGGCGTTCTATAATAATTGTATAGAAAATTTATTGCATTGTTCCCCTTCAATGTACGTTTTGAGTCTCTATCCATTTACCTTAAACACATTTATCCCGTCCAGCAAGGTTATCTCCTGGGAAGATTTGCTTGACAAAAATGGTTCAGACCATCACGAATGGAGCTTACCCGTAAACAAATGTAAATGCAAATTAAATATTAACACTTTCTGTCAAATGCCAAATTTGCATTTACAGATGCAGTTATCATGCCATGTGCTTGTTTTCATTTCATGCTTAGATTTTCTCAAGTACTCTTTTCAGATATTATCATTATTAGCTCTAAAAGTACTGATTGCTAAATGGGGGATTAGGATTATGCTATAAAATTTACATTTCTAAGCATGCGTTGCTTTTCATTATAAAAACATTGTTGTGCAAGTCCTCTCCTCTGTCGTCCAAATACAAGTAAAGAGAAGTTTCTTGGTAATTCCAGGGTCAAACTCAGAAAATTTCAAGCTCCTAGCTTATCTAAATGCCTGCAAAATCATGTGGAATAGACTATACAGTGAAATATATGAACAATATATGGATTATCCTAACTATTTACACTACGGTGCAAGGTGAGCATGATATTACGTCGTGGTAAAAGATGATCTCATTGTAGACAAGGCGAGGAAGGAAAATTAAATTACCAAATAGATGAACTGATGTTTCAATACTTTGAAGCAATATAATTGTCTTAACCACAAATTAAGGCGAGCACTTCTTAGTGCTATACCATACTTGCTTGCCTTTTGAGATGCAAATACACGAGTTCAATGACACTATATCTCTAATCATCGTGCATGTAATGATAGTACCTAATCCTTAATTAAGGTACACGACTCTCAGTGCATTTTGCCACACACACTGACCTCTCAGTAATTTGTGCAAAGGATGTGCTTAGCGTTGAGAATGAACTATTGCATATTTGGTGATTACGATCTCTTTGCCACTTGCTTAGTTAAGAGCGGTTCTCACATATTTGGTTATTACAATCTCTACTTTTGCCCTTCTTTTAAATGAACAAGGTTAAGATGCTCACCTTTAATTGAACAAAACTCTTACTACATGTACTATAATTTTCTAAAGTATCGAACACATCACTCATCACTACGTAGTTATTCAATCATATATAAATGGAAAAGATAAGGAAGATGGTAGAGTGGAAGAAAATATGCATTTCTTTCATACATAACATTTTAGGCCTTTTGGCCTTAACATTTTGGTTACAAAACAACACAATATAAAAACAAGAAATGAAAATACAATAGAGGTGTTAGGCCAAAGAGTTTGATCTTTCATTCTCTTTGGCTTTGATTTTTTCCTAGATGGGAGGGAGATTAATGGAATTAGTGGATCTCTCCTCTTTTTCTTTCAAGCTCTCATCTAAACTGAAGATAATTGAGAGATAATGAAGGATGTGAGGAACTTGCTTTTCTGGCCAAATTGTGCACACTTCCTTTTGAGTCCAAAATTCTATTTATCCACATGGAGTGACAATGACAAACTAGCACGTGCCATTAAGACTACAAAAAAGTTGTAGCTGTCTTACTTAGTCTAGCTTGCTAGCGACTTGATCACCCTTCATCAGCTTCTTGCTTTCAAGATGTTGACTGGATCACTTTGCGTTACATTGTACTACCTCGCTCTCTCTCGCCTAAAATCCTCAAATAAAAGCATTAAAACATCGTAAAATAGAGGTAAAGTTCTTTTAAGATAAACCTTTCACAAAGTAATTAAATTGCCTACATTTTATCTCTGTTTCCTTTTATTTTCACGTGATAAGACTTCATAATTTTACTTAAGAGGCTAAAATAACTTGTATTTCTACAAGTTATCACGATGCCTTTATCTTCTCCTTCTAGATTTTGGCATTCTCGTAAGCTTGAGAACACCACTCTTGAAGCTCATGCAATTGAAGTAATCTTGCCTCTCCTGTAGCGTGATGATCAAAGTTTAACTTTTTGCACGCCCATAATGCCTTGTGCTCCAACTCCAATGGTAAGTCGCATTGTTTCCCAAAGACTATAGCGTAAGGGGACATTCTAATCGGTGTCTTGTACTGATGACGCGCAAAAATATTCGTTATTATAGCCCTTTTATTAGAATAATGAGGTCAAAACGCATAAGAAGACTATCAGAACGCATGACTCATGTTGTAAAATTCATAAATATTTAGAAATACAACTTACATAAGTGTCAAACCTATTTGATGTGATTATTATGTCTAAATGTAGGTAAGTGGAAAAATAAGAAAGGAGCAAATCACAGAAAACATCTTACACAGAGGTCACGCGATGGAAACTCGTTTGGTGGTTAAGAACCCAGGTGAGAAAACATGTCATCACGCGAGCTCACTAGAAGACAAGGATAGTAGTTGGACTGATGTGACTTCACAGTACTAGGTGTCAGTGCTGACACACTTAGAGGAATAAAAGTTTCTCACCAAAAAGTAGTCTATACAAGCATTTCGTCCTCACCAAGAGAAGGGATGCCTGTATGGGCACAGAAGTCTGAATGGACCATGAAGTTCCAAGCAAGAGAAAAATCATTCTCTTGTTTTCTCCCTCACTTGTAGTGTTTTTTCACTATCCTATCTCTCCATCTTTATACTTCATTGTAATATATGTGATGTGAATATTGTATAGTGGACAAGGCCTTTATCCTTTATACATATATTGCATATTTACACCTTTTCAATCCATCATTTTTGAAATTCTCACATGTCAATGTGTTATCAGTAGTTAGTGTTTTGATAGGTTCTTAATAAGAAGTCTAGCTTATAAACCTTGTTGCATTTGTTGAGCTAAATTCATCACGTGGCCAATGTCAATCGCCAACTACCCAAGAGGGTAAGTAACAAGGATATGGCTAATGCACGTAAGGAGGAGTTTGGCAGCAAACTTCCCCTTGGTGAGGTAACTTCCAACATTTGTATCCCAAAAGGTGAATAAGTGCAGACATTAGACATTGAGAGGTTGCTGTCCTTAAACGACCCAAGACGCTGCTTGAAGTCAACCGATGTCATTATTCTTCTGAACAACATCACTTGAACCTAACTATAACTTTCAACAACTTAAATAAATTAAAACTTATGCAGCGGAAACTAAGAGAAACAACTTGAACAACTTCTTATACTTTAAACAGGTAGTCGAGGCTAAATACCATTGCTTACAACCTTTACTTACCGACCAAACAAAAATTATACAACAACACTTAACCTTATGCAAAACCATGTACAAGATAACATTAAAATTTACCCTTAATAACTAAACTATCAACAACTTTCGTACAGTAGTCTGAAAACAATGGTCAAGTTCTTGGATCACGATCTCTACCTGAAAAGTGAGAAAAAATTTGGAAGGCGTGAGCTAAAATGTCCAGTAAGTGATGGTTTTATAAAAAACACTTTTAAAGCAAATATACTTTAAACATTTCATAAACATACCATAAAATTTTTAAGAAATCTCTTTAAGCTAAACATTTTCTAACATTCAAATACTTATTTAACTCTGTATACTCTATACTCAGAAAAACTTAAACAAGATAGCGGAGCACTTCGGTCATACTATCTCGCTAAACCTCGATCAAATAGCAGAGCACCTTTGGTCATACTATTTACAATAAACTCGATCAAGATAGTAAAGCACCTTTGGTCATACTATTCTTGCTTGAACTCGGTGGTAGCAACTAAGTGGTCAGCATAGCCATATACCCTTAATTGTGCATATTGACCATTGAGAACTCGGTATATAGAGTACCATGTTTTTCTCTTTAAAACCATTATATTAAACTCATGCTTTTCATAATTCATTGCTTGTAAATCTTATAAATACATGCATGCTAAAAATGTTTCTAAAGTCATGGTTTAGAATACTTTTCTAAATAACACGCTTTAACACTTTTCATAAACATGTGGAATAAATAGAAATAAGGCTTACTTAAAAGCATACTTAAATAATAGCTTGTAAAACATATTATAATCGTTATCATTTTACAAACTATAAGTTGAAATAATTTTGGTAAATTTATTTTTTACTCATAGATCACAGATCCAAACCCTTAGTCGATAAGCTTGGCCAATTTCCTCTTGTCCTGTAATAATGGAAAACAACTCCATTAATTCTCATTTATTATAAAACATCAAAACTTTACTTAAAGTTTCCCAAATCATCAAAACAGCCCCAAAACATCTCAAAAAACCTCGCTGAATCTAAAGCGCATGCTCAACATGTCATGCTAATTTCTTAAGCTTCACCACTAACCTCTACTGCCTAAAACCTCATTCTCGGCTAGAACTCTATTTCTTCTTTAGAGCTTAATAACTTAAAATTCAGAACTCAAATAAAAATACTTTCTTCTATGAACTTGTTGCAAACATCTTAATATTCTTACCTTAAAATTTTAGCTTAAGATTCCAATAGATAAACTCTATAACCTGCTGGAAGTTCACTTTGTTCAGAAACACCCGTATTCTGCCTTTCTTGCTTTCTACAACCAAAACTCAGCCCTCTCTTACTCAAATTAAACCAAATGCCTCAACTTAGAAAATAGACTAAAATGAAAACTTTTGAGAGTAATTTCATTGAAAATGCATGAGTGGACTGTGAGAAAAATGAATATGGAGTAACCTAATTATAGAGTCCATTGCATGAATTTACGTTGACACCTCATCCTTACTTAAATCCACTTTAAACCTTATTAAGACACCTTCTACTTACTTTTACACCTTAAAATGCATGCTAACAAGGCTTTGAAACTTCACTAAATCCTTAAACCAATTTTCTTAATCATGCCACATAGTTGTCCAAAACACATAGCTAGCTTCCCATATCGCCTACTTTCTCGCTTAGAATACGTAACCCGACTTAGAAAAGTTATAACTTACAATCTGTAAATCTTTTGACCATACTTCCTTCTACAACATTTCTCTAAAATGTGTTAAATTTCTGACTCCAAATTTCAGAGCAAAATGCCAAACTATGCATTATGTAGCCTTCTCAGAGTGCATCTTACTCAGATTCACTCGTGAACTACTTGACACTTTAAAACATAACTCAAATATTGATGTGAACTGCTTCAAAATGTCCAAGAACTTGGAAAATTGTTGTTTTTTTCCTTTCTTCTTTAGGCGACCATGAAAATGACGAGGTGATAAAGTATTAGAGCTCGTCAATTGGTTAGATGCTTCGCCATATTGCTTTTATCGCCTCTTGTGCTTCCCTTCCTCTCTGACATGTTTTTATTCTACAAGGAAGAATCATCATTATTTAAAGAGAAGTTTAAGCGATGAGAATTATTACTTGAGTTGTAGATCTTGATAGCAAAGGTAGAAGTAGAATTTCTACGTTCAAACTCTAGTTTGCGGATGGTCAAGTTCCTTCAGCTTCTAAGTGTTACTGCTTGACACTTTTCCTTTCCTAAACCACCTCTTTGATTTAGTGCTTTGGTATTGCTGAAAGAGATCCCTTGGGAGTTCTGGAGATATCATTGGCAAGTTGCCCCAGTTGTAAATCTAGATTCTTAATGGATAAAGCTTGACTTTGCAGAAGGGCATAATTTCTCTGTATATATTCGCTAAAAAAGGCTTCCATTAATGATGATGATGATGATGAAGAAGAAGAAGAAGAAGAAGAATGGTTTAAGGTTGTTATGGTGGTTATGGTGTTGAGCTAGCTGCTATGGCCTTCAAGATATGGTTTTTGGCGATAGCCAGATGCTTCGTCTTTGTAATTAAGTAGCCACTCTATCGTTGTTGAACATTTTGCTCCTGACCCCCAACTAAAATTAGTATGGTTTCTCCATCCTGCGTTGTATGTGCTGGAATAGGGGTCATTTCTTATGTATGCAACAGTCTCAGTATTCATTTGGCATGCATCAAAGCCATGAGGTCTGTTGCATCCAACCTCAGCCATTCGTTGTACTGCGTGCAATGAACTTTCCACAACTTGTCCCTACAATGCCACCATTACATTCTTGTCCATTCCTTCCTCTATCTCTTCTACTTCCCTTGCTATCATTTTGCAATCCAAAGCCATCATCTCTGCATTTCTGACTATTGCTAGCCATAGCGTCCAACGTTGTTTTTATCTGGTTATAGGATGATCTAAGCATCCCACTTGTAAACACAACGTCAACAGATTGTTGTCCATCCCTGCTTAGCCCAAAGTAAAATTGTTCCATCAGAACACATCCATGGATGTTGTGGTGTAGGCATCTTTTGATCATTCTCTTAAATTGTAACGACCCAACTATTTTAACCAAGTCCAAGTCATTAAATCCAATGAAAAACCTTTATTCACACAAAATACTAAATTCATTTGGAATCGTACTTTCATAGAAAACAAATCTAAGTTTGAGCCTTGTTTTAAATAACAAACATTTCCAAAGTAAAATTTATAAGAAAACAACAACATGTTCTAAACATTCTTAAATCCAAAAGAAAAAATAAAACATAGGCAGAAGCAAATTTGGACGGTATTCCCTATGGCATTCACGCCTCCTTCTTGCCTCTTGCTGGTATGTCTCCCTTCTTATCTTTGCCTGAAAACATTAAACATAAGAGGGTGAGTACAACATACTCAGTAAGAGACCCGCTACTGGTCCCGTTAGAGGAAACTAAATTATTAACTTCCTAATGGAGTACCATGCACAGTCACAATCTTGTGATCCTGTAGGATACACATAATCAGTCTAACGTCCCGAAGGACGCATAATCAGTCTAGTATTCTGTAGAAACCACATATCAGTTAATGATCCCGTAGGATATAAAAGGGTGGTGATCCCGTAGGACACCTGCAAGGTAACTACGTATTAGGTAACTAATAATTTTCCCCTCGATCTATTCTAAACATCTTGACAGTCATTTACAATTCAATCTCATAACTTCATTGCATAAACTCTACTCTACTCCTAACAGTCACAGTATCTAAGTATCCATTATGTCCCCACCGACTACAGGGGTACAACCTCCCCATCACTTCAGTCACAAAGAACACATTCTTAGTACAGTTTCGTACGTTCGGTCAAGACAAGAATCCATTCTTTCAAACTTATCCCCTAAATGCATCGTCGTCTCCTTCCAGTCATTCATCAATCATAGGTGTATAAGTACATATTCAGTTAATTACAATAAGAATCCAAATGTGTGTATATACATATCCAGTCAGCACAACATGCACTAAAATACCAAGTCCGCATCCATCCACATTTAGATATATATTTTTCCTTTTAGTCGAACACAACATACAACAAACCATAAGTATACAATCAAAAGCATAAACCACAACCATCATCCTCTCTAAATTCAGATATATCAACACATTTCATTACGTTAAAAGCTACAAGTGAGTCAAGTAGAAAGCCCTTTACCTCAAGGTTATTCAAATTTCTGGAATAAACTATATCCAACGAAAGTGCCTAATCATAAGGATACAAAACTCAATCAATTTCAAAATACATACTCCCACTTAACTTCCTCAATGTAAATTCTATCTTACCAAGGTATTGTCGATCTGAACTCTAACAATCTATAATTTAGTTGGGAATTCGACGGACCCAACGTTACTTTCAACACCTTCAAGAACCAATTAACAATTAACCAATTATCCCAACCACAATGCTTGAACAACTTTGAAACAAATATAATCCATACTTAATATGTTACCAACAAAACCACTTTGTTTTCACAGTAGAAAAGAGGCAGTAGTGTGGCGTACAGCTACGAAAAGATCGTGCAAATGAAAAGATCGTGCAAATGAAAAGATCGTGCAAATGAAACAGAGTGCAAGCTGACTTGAAGAAGCGGAGAACAGCTAGTGTGGCTCGAAGCAAATGCATAGATCTGTTGGAAAAAAGACCACTCGATGGCAAAGCTACAGACAGGGGGAATTTGCGGCGATGATGGTGGCCGGATCTACACCTACGGCGTGGGCAGACGAAAAGAAAAGATTGAAGAAGAGGATGGCGCGACTGGGTCTTCACGAATGAAGGCCGATCTGGGGCGGCTTCAGTTTTTGTCGTCGACCGGTGATGGGGTAGGGTGCAACGAACGGAAAACCCAGGGATGGTCGCCGGCGTTTGGGTGTGAAGAAGACAAGAAAACGGAAGGAAAGGGGAAGAGGAAGGAGAAGATGGGGGGAGGGGCTGTGCGGCGCGCGAGGAAGAAGGAAATTTTAATTTTTTTTAATATATAATAATAATAATTATTATTATTATTTCTTATATATCTAAATCCTTATTACCATTCTTTCCCAACAACTATAAAATACAAAATTCACCCTTTTAACTTAAAATCTTTAAACCAAGATGATTTGATATAGTTAAAGGTAAGATAAAAATATTTTACCTTAAGAATTTGGGGTGTTACATGAATTACCTCCATGCGTCGATCAAATTTTCACTCTCTCTCTCTTTGAAGGACATCAGGTCTTACCTTCTTCTCACATTCTCAATGGGAGGTAAGAACTTCTTCATAAATTTTTCAATCTATTGTCCCATGTTGTAGTTTCCCCTTTCTATAAAGAGTTAGCCCATTGTTTAACTTTGTCACCATAATGTAAGTGGAAATATCGCTAAACACAGTTTGTTTTGTGATATGCCTAACATATTAAATAACAGATAGAGTAGAAGTTTCTTATATTCTCGTGTGGATCCTAGTGTGGATGGCCTCTAAATTGTCCAGCGTTCTGGATCATTTAAAGCATTACTGGCTTGATTACGAACCGTGAGTTTTCTCTAAATACTAGGTATGCGATACCTAAATTGAATTCGTAGAGGTTTGTTGATGTGTGATCTGATGGGGTGTTCTAGATCATGGGCGAGACAAGCGGGGTTTGGTTTTGGGGTCTGTTGGTTGGCAGGGTTATTTTATGTTTCCAAGCTTTTCGGCTAAAGTACGCAATTCAGATGAAATTCAACTTCTGCATAATTTAGTGCACAATTTAGTTAAATAGGAAAAACATTAAAATTTCCTGACAACGACGCTAAAAACTTGCTTGTTTTATTTCATGCATTAGATTCTCTCAAGTGTTACACTCATAGGTTAGCGTGAATGGCTCTAAATTAACGACTAACAGGCAATGAAATAGGGTTATGCGGTAAAAGTTGCACTCCTATTCATGCGTTGCTAACATGATAACTAAACATTGTTATGCAAGTTTTCCTCCCTATCGTCCAAGTGTAAGCGGCAAGAGGATTTCTGGTAAGTCCATGGTCGAGCTTAGGAAATTTAAGCTCCTAATTTATCTAATTTCTTACTAAATCATACGGTATACACTGTACAATGAAAACATATGAATAGTATACTAAGTATCCTAACTATTTACAATACTATGCTTGGTGGTGCAAGGTAATCATGGTGGTATGGAGTGACAAAACGTGAACTCAGTATAGACATGGCGGGGAAGGAAAATTGAATTACTCAATGCAATGACTAATGTTTCAGTACTTCGAGGCAATACAAACATCTATTAACCAAGAATTGAGGCTGGCAACTTCTCAGTGCGATGTCATACTTACTCGTCTTTCGGGATGGAAATACACAAGTTAAGTTATGCGTTGTATCTGATCATTTTGAATGTAGTAACAGTAGCTATTCCTTAATTAAGACACACACCTTTCAGTGCCTTCACCACACACATTAACCTCTTAGTAATGTATGTAAAGGATGACCTTGGCGACAAAAATGCACTGCTACGTTCTTCTCGCCACTTACTTAGCTAAAAGTGGTTCTCACTTGTGTAGTGATTACGATCTCTACTTCTTCCCTTCTTTCCAATGAAAAAGATTAAGATACTCACACTAAGTGAAGAAAACTCTTACTGCATTCATTATAACTCTCTAAGTATCAAATATATTATCCATTACTATTTAGCTACTCAACTATATATATATATATATATGGCAGAGATAAGAAATATGGGAGAATGGAAGAAGAAATGCACTACTTTCATAAATATCACTTTAGGCCTTCGGGGATGAGATTCAACTTATAAAACAACACAATATAAAAACTAAATAGTGGAAATAAAACAGATGTGTTGCACTGCAGAGTTTGATCTCTCATACTCTTTTGGCTTTGATTTTTGCCTATGGATGATGAGGACAATGGAAGGGATGAATCTCTCTCTCCTTTTTGCTTTACGTTCTCACCTAAAACTAAGGTAAGGGAGAAGAATGGACTATGTGAGGAGCTTGCGTCTCTGGCAATATGTGCAAACCTTGTTCTAGAGTGGAGTCTCTATTTATATACAAGGATTGATGTTGATAAGGCGGAACGCGCCATTACTATCTCTGAAGATGTAGCTATGCTGTGCATTCTGTCCTTTTTTTACTTTCTTCCTAACATCTTTTGTTTGCTAGCGGCTTAATTGTGTAATGTGTACTTCCTTGCACTGAAGAGGTTGGTTGGGTCTCCTCACGTACAACGTGCTATTCACCAAGCTTCACTCTTCTTCGGTTAGAATCCTGCGATAAAAGCATTGAAAGATAATAAAACAAGGGTCACGTTCTTTGGCGTTAAGCTTTCCGTAGAGTAATAAAAATTGCCTACATTTTATTTTTGGTTTCTTCTATTTTCATGCCATGAGACTTCATTATTTTACTTAAAAGATTACAATAACTTGTATTTTTGCAAGTTATCAATGGGCTTTTCAAATTCTTGGAGAATTTTCACTGTATTTTGTTGGCTTTTTGGCCCTTAATCTCAAATTAATTAATTTTAATTAATTAATTAATTAATGTTTTGATGATGACAAATCTAATTCTTTTATTGACAATTTTATTAATGTGAATAGTCCATAACATAGAGATTGGAAAAATAATTCTAACGCCTCTTGAATCACCCAAATCGAAGTTCAAACGAAGAAGATATTGCTAAAAGAAGCTT
>JBBPDI010075772.1:0-15241 GCA_037974545.1 Cucumis variabilis | reverse complement strand
ATAATACCTTTTTCAACGTATACATTATAGTGAAGTAAAATGAACTTATTCGAGCACGGTATCCATGTTTTTCATAAATGAAATAAAAAATTCCAAATCCATTATTCAAAATATTTTTTATTGAAAATATTTTTTATTGCGTTAGGAAAACTAAATAACATTTTATTTTCTTAGGATGTAGTTTATTATTTAAAAAGTGTATGCATTATAGGTGACTACGAAGGGTTCTGCTTTAGAATGTTCACTAAGAGTAGTTCATATCGAGATAGGCAAATTCCTTTTTTATTTTAAAATGCATAACTAAGTGCTTCAAAATTATTCATCATGTTCTAAAACGATCGCTAAGAATAGTTCATATCAAGATAAGGTTTATTCCTTTTTTATTCTAAAATGCTTAAGTAAGTGGTTAAAAATTATTCATCACGTTCCCAAAAACCCTAAACCCGTATTTTAGAAAAAAGTAATGGTCTACTGTATTTCAAATCCATAGAAAAATAGTGAGTTGCAACAGTTAATAAAATACGAAGTCGCCCTTATAGTTAAAAGCTATTGATAGGTATTTTATTGTAAATTGAACATTTCAAGAATTTAACTAAATATTGGAAAACTATAGGAATGAAATATAAAGGTCGTATAACGAAGTATAAATAAGGTAGTATGTATGCGGAAAAAAAACAAACAGTATTATAAGACAAAAAATAACAAAGTTAATTAACAATCAATAACAGCCAATAATGTTCAAAATACATTATAGTATACGGCCTAAAAAACATATGAAAACAAATAAAACAAAATATTTACTACAAACACCAATACCTCGTACCTTACACGACGAAAATACAGAGTCGACTACCCTAAAAACAAAGTAAGAAAATGAGTTTTATGGGCAAACACAAGTAGCAGTAAAGAGGCTATAGGGACAAAATGTAACGATTACGTACCGTACACTTTTGAAAAATGTTGATGTTGAAATGAAAAAGGTCCCGTTAAAAGGATTAAAAAAAGGCACCATTTTATTTTCAAAAAGATCGTGCCTCAGAGGAACTAAATTCATTCAATATAACAAACTGGATCCGGTTGTGAAAACATCAATATAGAGTATGCATGAAATGGAGGTACAACAGAAGTATGGGGATGGAAATGCATACAAACAATCTTAGAAAATGAACAACCAATGAAATCAGAGTTTACAACAAATAGTTCAGTATGATTTGCAAGTTCATAGGATTGTGTGATACATGGTATATCATTGCATAAAGAAAGAAAGTCAAGGCACATACTATGCCCTAAACAGAACACAAAACATAATTAAGCAACTGCAGCAATGCACATGATTCATAACATGGATCTTAACTAAATGTAGAAGGATGACTGGAACTTCAAAAAGAAGAAAGCAAAAGTAACTTATGAAGAGGTATATATAGATGGATTAGTGGTTGAATAATTATGATTTTATTGACCCCAAAACAGAAAGAAACAAAAAAAAGTAGAGAATCTCTGCAAATGACAGACGTGTACAGAAAAGGAAGAAGATAGTCAAAACATACCACAGTGAGAAAAAAGAAAGGCTATGAATAGACAAATGCATAAGCTACCACAGAACGACATGATTGAACAAATATATTGCAGGGTTATGGATGGATGGGAGTTAATTGGAAGTAGATAGAATAGACTTCATAGGTAACCAAATACAATAGGCATATTTATTGCAACTGAATTGAAATCAAAAAATGGAAGCAGCAAATTGCAAAAGGAGTAAAATGGAACATAACAGGGAACACCGATTACAAAAAATGTCCAAAACTGCAATACGATGAATGGTAGACAAAAAATTAAATTGATTGAAAGGATTACAAGAATACAGCAATGTAATTTCTATTTCAGATGCCTAAATATGCACATATATGGAAGGAAATTGAATGAAAACAAAAGTAAAGAAAAAAAAGCACACAAATATTCAGTATATAGAAGTAGGCATTACAAATTATGGTCGAAACTGCAATACGAGGAATTGTAGGAAGAATAAAAATACTTTGATTCAAACACTTTGAAAAAGATAACATCGTGGTTTGTAAGCAAATTAAATGAAAACAAAATTAATCAGAAAAAAATCAGACAAGTAGTTTGCAATCCTCATCATCGACATTGAAGAAACTCGAGTTCCAACCGCTTACCTCCAACCATCCCTTGCTCGAACATTCCAATTCATAAAATGATAGCACAAATAGTGTAGCAAGTGTCCAAATCAGTAGGTAAAGAAATATGTTCGACAAATGGGAGTCCAAGCGGCAAGGGGAGTGGAAGTGGGGACACCGAGTTCAAATTGCATGTTCACCGAGACGAGTGGTGAACATGCAATTATTTTAGTTTTGGAGGCAAAGTCTAAACTCAGTCGTTCAACAAAATCGAAATCCTAAACCCATTTGTTTCGGAGGCAACACGGTGAGAGAAGCCTTCAACGAAACCGTAAAGGATGAAGAGTGAGAGAGAAAGAAATACTAGGGGAAGAGAGGATTTTTTCCCAAAAGAAAAGAAATACCAAAGAACAAGAACAGAAGAGGTTGAAGATGAATTGGGGGGAAAAATAGGGTTCCAATCTTCTCAGCCATTAAACCAAAAACAAGGTGGTTGATAACGATTCAAGAGACGCGGAATGATTTCGTATGGAAATCGATAAAGGATGAAACAGGTTAAGGAAAGATGAACTGAGTGTTGAAGAGAGGTTGAAGACGAGTTGAGATGAAGAAGACCGTACGTAAATCGTGAAGGGTTGAGAGGTGTACACAATTAAGTTAAGGGCAAAAATGGAAAATGGAAACCCTAAAACTAGGGTTTCCTTAAAACGGACCCCAAACGTGGGTTAGCTAGGGTTGTAATAACCCAAGTCTACAGTAATTATCTGGGGACCAAACACGCCCTTAATGATTTGGGTTGGTTCTATCTCTTAGAATTGTTTGTAGAATTCATTGAAGTGGCCTTGAATTGTTACTTAAGTGTAATTAAGCTTATTGTTCTTGTGTGTTGGTAAAGGGTTAACTTGAATTGTTACTAGTGTTAGAACTTAATCATATTGTAGGTAAATTTGATGCCTTGGAAGTGTCTTTTGGATTCATGAACTACATGTAAATCGAACATTTCTCCTGTACTCTAGTAAGTAAACATTATTATTACTTAGTAAATTTATCTCTCTTATGTGTCCAACATTAATAACTATTATTGATTTGGGTTCTATAAATTTTAAGTCATGAAGATCAAAATTAAAAAAAATTAAGTTAATAATGAATATTCTAAAAATAAATTAAGAATCTCCAGATAGTTAAACACATCGTCGGAAGTGTAATAAGTAAGCTTTGGATAATGAACTCTCGACGTTGATTCATATCCCATCAGGAGTTCAAAATATCTCCTGACACATCGTATATGGCATCAGGAGCGTTATTTTATACTCTCGATGAGGTATAAACCAACATCGAAAAATCCTCTCGCGACGATACTTTCGATGCATTTTTAGCAATTTTTCCATGATTGTAGGTGACAAGAGGTCTTTTTTCTTTTTTGTAATGATTTTTGAAACATTTATAAAATATAGCAAAATAATTTTAAATTATATTTATGTTATTGATATACTAATAAACTTCTACCAATGTCTATTAGAGACAATGGTAGAACTTGAAATGTTGCTATATATTGTAAATGTTTTCAATGATTTTTTCATTTACAAGAATGTTTCAAAAATTAAATAAAAATGATCTTTTAAAAAAAATCGTCAATTCAAACAAACTACAAATTTTGTGTTATTAATTTCAAAATTATTGGAGTTTTAACACCATCTCATATATGGTCAATTAAAGAAGAAAACCTAAAGTAGCTCAACTAGTTAAGACAAATAAAAATTTAAAAATCAAGGGGTAAGTGTTAATTATAGTTGATTGTTAATTAGTTTGATTGAATCTCGTATGCATCCCTATGGTATTGATTTAAATAATGGAGTCTTTTCAAAAATAGAACAAAGTGACAAAATATTTACATCGTATAAAACTATTTTAAAAACAGAAAAAGCTCACAGAACCACAATGAGAAATTTCAAAAATGTTCCATGATTAATTGACATCCCCCGCATAATATATTTGGGAAACGATCGTTTAGATTTGATTATTTTTCTCTATACGATTGTTCAGATTTGGGTAGTCAAACGCATAACATATTTGGGAAACGACTGTTTAGATTTGGTTATTCTTCCCCATACGATTGTTCAGATTTGGGTAGCCAAATCTAAACGATTTTTTTCAAGATTTTTATGTACGCAATCGTTTAGATTTGGTACTCGATCCTTTACATTTGACACACGATCGTTTACATTTGATTGTTTAAATTAGGGTAGCAAAAAATGTTAACGATTTTTTTTCAAGATTTTTTTGTACAGGTCGTTTAGATTTGATTTGGTACATGATCGTTTATATTTAGAACACAATCGTTTAGATTTGACTATTTTTGTAACCGATCGTTTACATTTAGCAATCCAATATCCCAACTATTTTTTTGTTTGATGTTTATATTTGGCACATAATCTTGAATCAAATAACCGTTTGATAAAAAAAATATTAAAAAATTAGCGAAGAAAGAAAAAGATGATCGAAACTAAGAATAGGGATCTTTGACGAACGAGATCAAGAATAATTCATTAGTTTATTATTTCGACCAAGAACAATAAAAGAAATTTTTCTGGTATCGAATACTAGAAAGATGAATAATTCCTTATAGAATCCTTTTGTTCCCTTCATTTTTTTTCTATTTTCTTTACTTATCTTATTTTTAATATCTACTCTATTTTTATTCATTAGAATAAAAATAGACACATTCATTGACATTTCAATTTGGCACCGGTGACATAATAATCATAATAATATCACTCCCATTTGTATTGTAAAAAAACAAAGAAATAAAAAGAGGTAAAATAGTCTTCCTGACAATGTCCATACTATGACTAGTAATGCGGTACAAGTCATTCCTCAAATACGATAGAAAAACAATATAATCAAAAGTAAGGGAAAAAGTTTTTCATAATTTTTTTATCATCCATAATTAAATTAGAGAATTGCCAATAAGAATTTGGTTTTTTTTCCGAACTTTATTTGATAAATTTCTAAATTTAGAAATTCATTTTGGACAAAATTACAGAAGGAGAGAAAAAGACGATGGGAAGGAAAAGAAAGATTGCAGAAAAAAAAATATGAATAGAAATGGCAAATAGAAATATTTTTTTAAAAAAAATTGCAAAAGAAGAGAGAAAAGATCGTAGAAGAGAAAAAGAAAAAAAATCGCATAAGAGAAAGAAAGAAAAACGATGATAAGGAAGAGTAAAGCTGAATTTTTTAAAAAATAATAAATTTCATGGGTTTTAATTTGTGACAGAGCATAAATATTTTGTTTTAGTTAATCTTAAATAATTAGAGATTAATTATGGTATTAGGAAATGCTCAATATCTATTTTAATTGGTTAATTTGGGGTGTGGATTCATTCATCAATACTATAATATAAGCAAAGTATATAAAAAGAGATTAGAAGAAAAATTGGGGACTGGGGAACACAAGGCCGTGAGCCTTTGAGTATGTGCCCACACTACCTGCCTCCTTTCCTGTCCCACAGAATATCATATACTAAAATACGCTCACACTCCAATTCTATTGTTTATGATTTCCTTATAGTACCACCTGTAGTTGCACAACATTGAACCTAGTCTCCTGTTTCAGATGACCCAACATAACTTAATTTCATTCTTCTTTTCTTTTCTTTTCGTTCTTTTACCATTCATTGCTTATTTAACTTACTCTAATACAGGTGATCATCAGTCAGGTGAGGGTGGTTTTGTACAAAAACCGCTACCAAAAACAGACTCGATCGGTTTACAAAAGGAGAAACTGACCACTAGCCGCCAACAATTTGAACTGATTGGTCGAACTGCTGGTTGGTTTCAATTGGTTCCGTTTTTTCGATCGAGATGAAAAAAGAAGTGAAATCTCGAAACTAATTTTGGTGTTATTTTCCAGCCGAGATGAAGAACGAATTGAAATCTCAAGACTAATCTCAGTGTTTCATGGCCGAGATGAATGAAAAAGTGAAATCTCGACATTTTCCTACCGAGATGAAGGACAAAAAACTTTAGAGATTGAGTTCTCGAACTAATTTTGATGCTTGTTCTGTCGGGATGGAAGACAAAAAAAGTTAAGAAGCCTAGAACTCGAGCCATTTCGAGGCTGAGTTCGATCGATATTGAAAACAGAGAAGTTACGTTATTTGAAAATTGCATATATATAGATTAATATTTTAAAATTTCGGTTGAGTTCAGCAGGTTTTGTTTGGTTTTTCAAAAAAAACTCTTCCTCAAATTGTTGACTGGTCATCAAGTGTCTGTTCGTTCGGATCGGTTTTTTAGATATCGATGCTCACCCCTAGACTCTAACATGTGAAGTAGGAGTTTGAGATATAATTGAGTATATTCCACCTTTTTATCAGTTTATATTTCTACATCCACGTTTTTACCTCTAAGAAAAGAAAGGGAAAAAAAAGTGGAAAAGAGAGAATAATGAGAAGAGTCAAAAAGATGAGAAAAAAAAAAGGAGAATATTGGGAGATAAGTGAAAATGAGAATATTTGAAGAAATATGGTAAAGATAATTAGTGTATGAAATAAGTGAGCATCCAATTCCATTGGTCAAAATACGAAAAGCTTCCTCCTAAAATTTAGGGGATATCTCAATCTCCAAAAACAAAACCAAAAACAAAGTTCAGTTCTATCCAAAATGGTATTCTAAAATTTTTGTTACACACTCGTCAATATTTATTTATAGTCTTACAATACAATAATAAATAAACACTAATTAATCCTCAAAATTAACAACTAACCAAATCTTATATTCAAATTTACTAAATTATCTTATACTTTTCATCGCCATATATATAGTTTCAACATACAGCTAATGATCTTCATACTACTACTTGTTATATATATATATATATATAACATAATTTATTTAATTAAATAAGAATATTAAGAGAAATTGTGAAGGAGAAAAAGAATAGGAAGGAAAGATCCAACGTGAATGTATAATTGATCCAAAGCACAATTCAATTTTCTTTTTTACTTTTTACTTTTTGGGTATCAAAATTTGATTGTAAGAAAAAGAGTAATAGTGTTTGTATTTTTCATTTGTAGTAGAATTGGTATATAGAAGAAGTATTCAGTCAACTTCTGCAAATGTAAATACAATATTTTTTAAAGAAAAAAAAATCCTTAATGTTATCCTATTACATTATTTGACCCAACCCTACATTTATATATATTTTTTTAAAAAAAAAAAAAAAGAAAGAAAAAACCTTTTTATTCCAAATTCTCTCTTTTCAAACCTTTCCTTTAATTCCTACATATCAATCTTTTTCACTTATAAAATTGTAACGTTGTTTTGTTTGGTTAAAAATATTTATAAAATTTCAAATTGTATCAATAATAAATATTAATAAACTTTTATCGTTATTATTCTTAGATACTGATAGAGTGATATGTGATAGGATAGTGCTGTTGAAATTGAAACTTATAAAAGAATTTGTACTTGGATAAATATAAAATAAAAGAAATGCATAAGACGAGGGGAGCTAGGCAGAAATCAAATGCATTTGATCTCTTGGAAGCATAAATAGTGACTTGCTAGAGACTATTAGTGAAAGGATATAAGCATTAACAATCCGTTGTTAACAATAGAGTTTAATTAGATTAAAATTAAACATAATTTGTTGACGTCAAATAAATTTGTGGTTCAACTTTTACATTGCTACCTGCAACTTTGGAAGTAGTATTTTTTTTCTCGAACATAGAATTTTTAGAGAGAAGACAAATTAGGATTATAATGAAATAATGATGTGATTAAATTTATCTCCTAATAGTTGATTTCGGGTGTTTGAACAATAAAGTCTCAACCTCTGTACCACCTCGAAAATTAAGTTAATATTAAATTTAACTATCTTAATTTTATTTAATTATATTGGAACTATTAGCATTAATTTAAAATATTTAATTTAGAATGGATTGTTTTATGAAATTAGAATTAATTAAATATTTGTTTGTTTAATTTTTAATTAATTAGTACAATTGGATTTTTGGTGTTGTTTGAGATTGAATTTAATTAAATAATTTGGGTGTTTGTTTAATTAAATTGAAAGGTGTAAATTTTTGCTAGAGATTTGATAGTTATATGTATATGTGGTTATATATATAATTATTAGAAAAATTGTTAAAAATAGCAAATTTGATAAAATATTTACATATAAAAAAATTTTCAAATTCTATCAGTAATAGACATTCATAACCACTAATATGCTTCTATTAGTAGCATTGAAAGAAGTCTATCGGTGGCTATCATTTATAGAATCCAAAATTTTGCTATACCTTGTAAATATTTTAATTTATTTTGCTATTTTTAAAAATGTCCCCTTGAAATTTATGATATTTTAAAATAATTGATTTATTGGAGAAGATTTGGTTAATTAAAGGAATTGAGGATTTGAGTTAATTTGGGATCTTGAAAGTAAAAGTTGGTTGGTGGTATTGGAATCAATTAAGTATATATTTATGAGTATATATATTTAATTAAGAATTTGGATTTTATTGGAATATGATATTAATTGTTTGGTTTTGTATAAATAATTAATATAGAAAAGTAAACTTAATTATATAATGGAATACAATTATAATTGTTAGAAAATAAATTAACTAACTAATGAGGAGAGAGATGGTTGATTTGATTGGATGAGAAAAGATGATAGTATTTAATTAAGGAGAGAATAATAATTTAAATAAGTATATATATGTTTATTATATATTTTGATAAGAGAATAATAATAATAAAAAAGAAGTATTACTATTATTATTATTATTCGTTATAAATACTTAAGATTTTGTGCATGTAAGGAATTGTTCTAGGGAAAAAATGGGGATAAAAATATATGTACATATTGGTATTATATATATATATATATCCTAAAGGAATAATAATGATAATTATTATTATTATTATTTGGGTTTATAAATAGGATTGAAATTCACTTAGATAATTCTCTGCCTCCACCCTCCACCGCACCAGTTTGGTTAAGATTGATGACTTATGTGAGTGTTTTTGTATTTTTATTATGAAATTTTAATATTCATTAAAGGTTAATTAGTTAAGACTCTAAATTAAGTTATTATTGGAATTGATTGTAGTTGCATGTCTCTAGAAGTACCCTTTTTGACAAATCTTGAAGACTTGAGTGATAATTTTCATCCGTTAAATTGGTTTCAACCTCAATTTTGAGATTAATTTAATTGAAGAATTTTTACTGTTAGCCAGAGAGTATTTTGTTTGGCTAATCTCTCTAATAAGAGATTAAACCTTTGAATATGAATTTAAGAGGTTGTATGTGTATTTTGTTAGGCTAATCTCTCTAATAAAAGATTTTACTACTAGACATTCGAACATGAATTTAAGAGCTTGTATGTATTTACATTACAAGAAATTGACTTTTTGCCGATGACAAAAATTATTAATATATGTTTAAAAATGTGTCAGCTTATCTTAGGCCGATGAAATTTAGTCGTCGGCCCAAACTGTCGACTTAGATCCATTGGAAGAGCCTTTGCTAACGACAAAAAAGATACATACAATGGAACTACTGACAGAAGTGAACAAATGGATCTAATGCAACACTATAAACTAACCGTAGGCAAAAGGTATATTCACCAATGACAAAAAATGTTTCATGGCCATTTATTATGCCAACGGTGTAAAAATGCCGTTGGCATATTCACGTATTGCCGATAACATTTATTGTTGTTGGTATAGATCAACTACACCAGCAGTTGTAGTTTTCGTCAGTATATTCATGAAATGCCAACGCCTTAAATTAGTGGAGTGGGCATAAGCCTGTTTCTTTTTTTAATATATTTTCTATTTGTATTATTTCTTCACCAACTTTCTTTTGGTTTGTATCTCAGCACAATTCAAAATACAGCCATATAATTATATTGCACATGTTTTGAAGTCCAACAATGGTATACAACATGATCAATTAAACTATTTACATTTCTTGAATCAATCCAGACTTTCAATCAAATAACTAACAATCTCGTATATATCATTGAACATATACATATAGTTGGTCATTACATACTTACAACATAGGAACAATGTTCTTATGCATATTACAAAACGAGTTATGATCATTGTTCTTGATCATAAAACACAAAACATATGTAATAATAATGAACAGAGACATTACCCTCCTCCAAGCACTACAACACTCTTAGATAAACTTTAGACTCAAAGACTCACCATTGTTATTCTCAACTCCTTAAAATCTACAAACAAAATAAGAATAGCACTAAAACTAAGAACTTTAACTTCTAAGTCTAAGAATTTTGATAATAGAATTGTGTCCTAGAAATAGAAACAAAACATAAGATATATATGTACTTGCATTTTAAACCAAGGAAGAAGTATAAACACATAAACACAGGCCCTAGTCATTGCGTTAACTTTCATTTTCAAACAATTTTCTTAGTTAACAAAGAAGGATCCCAACTATTAATATGTTTTAAAAATAATCAAAGCCCAAGGCATTAAGCCAACGAGGCGCACAAGGTACTGCTCCATAACTGAAACTCTTGTATCTACATTTGCCTAAAGTTTACATTTGCTTAAAGCTTTTATCTAGGCGTTATGAAAAAGTATATGTAAACTTGTTTCTTAAAATACAAACTTAGGCACATTAGCATATGGACATGTAAGAAGCATCCATCTTTTCCACTATAAGGAAATAAATAAAAAAATCACAATACGTGCAACTATGTCGACCTGTATTTCACAAGACCACTAGTTATCAGACAAAAAGACATTATTTGGGTCTAATATTTCAGTGAGCCAATATTTAAAAGCAAAAATACTTTAAAGGACCCCTGTTTTAGGAGCTTAGTATATAAAAGAGATTAAAAAAGCTTGAGAAAAAATGTTTCGGAAACAGTTTTAAAATTCTTTTGAGAAAGCATTTATGCGAAAACGAAATTAGAAAAAACAGAGAAAAAGGTTAAACAAAAAAGAGAACGAAGAAAAATCCGAGAAAATATTTTGAAAGAGTTATCTACACAACTCAATCCCTGCCTTTACGGTAAGCTTCAAACTACAAATCTAAATTTAGTTCCTTTATATCTATCCATAAGAATGCATGATCATTTTAAATTACCAAATATAGAACAAAGTT
Organism: Cucumis variabilis; assembly: GCA_037974545.1. Taxonomy (NCBI): domain Eukaryota; kingdom Viridiplantae; phylum Streptophyta; class Magnoliopsida; order Cucurbitales; family Cucurbitaceae; genus Cucumis; species Cucumis variabilis. The sequence goes on along the minus strand of JBBPDI010075772.1, from coordinate 3,955 downwards.
TACCTTTTTTTTTCTTTTTCTTTTTTTTTTTTTTTCCTTATCAAAATGGTCAGCCAATGTCACCAATTCTTTCAAGAAATCCAAACATCGGCTTCTGGATGGATGCAGCTCCTTCCGTCGACCATACTCCCTTTTCAAACTCCTATTTAAGTAAAGAAGCAATTATACACAAAAATATATTACTAACTCATCGTTGAATACCAAACTCAGTTACCCATATAAAGTTATGCGTACCAGAAGGCCCTCTGTCGTAAGACCTCACTACAACAGCAAAAATTACTAACCCTAACAAATATTATATATCATTAATAAGCGCATAAACAAAATAAGAAACCCAACAATTGTTAACCCTAACGGTGACGTTCTCAAGTTTAGGAGGAGGATTGTTTTCAATTCGATCTGACTTCGTGCGAAGGTTCGACCTCCTTGATGTTTTTAGAAATCAATTGTTAAAGGAGGGCAGCAGCGAATGGGCGGTGCGACGAAGGGTCCGACGAGCTTCCGAGAGAGGGAGAGAGGAGGACGGCGCAACGAGTAGTATGAAAATGGGGGAGGGATGGAGGCGGCGTGGAGTCTCGACCACGGGGAGGAGATTGCGGCGAGAAAAATTAAGGGGGCAGCGGCGTCCGTTTGTGGCAGAAAGAATAAGTTGTGAATGGGGAGGAGAAATCGTGAAGCAGAAGAGAGGGTCAGCCTTGGGGTGGAGAAAAGGGAATGGGAAAAATAGAGATTATAGGGATTTTCCACTTTCCAAAAAGTGTCAACATTCTATTAAATGTCATCGGCGGTGGTCCACTTAAGGTGACGTTAATAATAAACCATCAGCATATGTCTACCTATGATACAAAAATAAGTCACCGTAACACTCATTTACGCCAATGCTCTAATTTTGACGGTCAGCCTACTGCCGACAATTAAAACATCCTTTGGAGAATCTCACTTTTGCCAGTAACATTTAGAGGCATCGGCATGCTTATCATCGACAGAGGCAAAATTTCTTGTAGTATTACTATTATACATTGATGGTAGCTAAAATGCATAATATGATTATGTTAATGGTGACTGATATGCTTATGCTAATGATTATGCATGATATATTAATCACATGATTAAAGACGTTATGATTGATATTCATGTCATATTTATGATGTTGCTACATGCTATGAATTATAGTGTCTGTTAACTTTGACTATTAGGGTTGTACCTACATGGATGTCCCTTGAGATCACCACTTTTCACAGATCTATGATTGTGTGCGTCAACCACCAGTCTCTGATGTTATATTTATGTGTGGTCCAACGAAATCACTACAGCCCGATATCATCGGTGTTTTCTTCAGGTTCACTGACAAATGAGAGTGTTCCTTCGGAATCACTAGATTGTGTATGTTCTATTAGGCACACGATAGTTTTAGGTACCTCCTCACGAGATCCTAATGGAAAGTTAACAAATACTTAGCAGAACTAGAGTGGGTCACTTACTGAGTATATGTTTATACTCACTATAGCACTATTTTCTATGTTTAATATTTCAAGCAAATGTAAAGGTAAAGGAAAGCTGGCAAGCGACAGAAAATACATCATATGGGGACTCAGTTTTGCTTTCACTTTTCAATGTTTTGAACTTAAACATTTTTATCTATTTATTTTATTATCTTTAAAATTTGTAAAACCAACTGGAGCATGTTTTCATGGTATTTATAATAAAAATTTAGTTTTTCTCTTTTCAAGCAATTGTCAAAATTGTTATTTATCTTTAAGGTAATGACTACATATTAGTATAAAGAGTTTAGCTTTTACAATCTCTCAATAGCTGATAACTTGTAGAAATACAAGTTATTGTAGCCTTTTTATATAGAATAATAAAGCATAGTTATGATATAAACAGTAATAACACGTAGCAAAATGGATTGAAATAAGTTAAACGCGATATATGAGTCACAAAAGATAAGACGTCTGTTTATCATGGTTTTTATTGTCTTAACACATAATTTTAGTGAAAAGCAGCAGAAATCAAAATGAATGAGCCATTTTAGGTTGTCATTACTTGTGTTAACCAACTTGGCGACCAACAAAAAGACATTAAGCAATACGAATAACTAGAAGACAAGAAGTGGTAAGATTGCCAGCGAAAGGATGAAAGGACGTCTTTATTGGCACATGGCAGTGTTCAGAAGTTAGGAAATTAATGGCACATTAGACCATGTGGCATCCCACATTCAAATGCCTATAAATAAAAGTGCAACTCCTTCATTTCAGGTGTGTGTGAAAATCCAGTGAAATAATATAGTTTCACCTTTAACCTTTTCTCTTTGTACTTTAGGTGAGAGCTTAGAGTGAGTATTGTAAATAATCCATTTCGCATTCCCCCTCGGTTATGTAATAAGCATAAAATGGAGCCAAAGAACACAAGAGATTGTGTTTTGCAGCTTGACTCAATTCATTTTCTTTCAGTTTGTAATGTTTATTTATGTTGTATTTATAGTTTAAACTCCATGGCCAAAAGGTCTAAAGTTTTTATTATGAATATGATGAAATTTTACTTTCATTTTTCCATTTCTTTACTCTGCATGCTTCTATGCTTTATGCTTTCGAACGACATAAAGAAATAGTAGTTCTTAGAAAATTTGAATGCTTGTATTACTTAGCTTGTTTAAGTTAGAGCTTTATTCAACGCCTCATTCCATTTAAGAGAAGGAATAAGGTATTTGGTGTTAACTACTCGAGAGAGCTAGTGACTAAAACCTCACTAAACAGACAGTGAAAGGATTGTAGCAATAAAATTACTTCAATGAACTCCTTCTTAACATACATATAAAAAATGCGAGTGTGTGTGGCAACAAGATGCCAAGAGGCTACTTGCCTTATTATAGAATGGATCATAACTAATGCGACCGAACATATTGCATAATAATTTCAGGTATTTGTATCTTGAAAGGCGAGCAAGAGTATTGCAAAGGCTCCGAGAGGATGTTCACCTTAATTTAAAATTAGTTAGGTGATTTATATCGCCTCAAGGAATTACTTACTTCATTTGTATAGCGTCATGTTATAATGAACTTTCTTTCCTTATTCTTGCCAAAAACAAACTGAGTTCAATTTCATACATACTTAGTTAAAGGATGCCAAATTTACCTATGTTCGACCCTGGCTTATCCAGGAAACCTCTTCTTTCGCTACCCTTAGACATACGAAAAAAAAATGTGTATACAATAAACATATTGTTAAAATCAAGCGATGCATAAGATTAAGTCACCTTTTATTCGCAGGATCTTAACTGAGCAGTCTCGCTTAGTCGCATACTTAGAACCATAATGCAATATTCATTATAGCACTAAATGCATATACATTAACAAACAAGCACTAGCTCAAGAGGTGTTAGTTCATAGTTGGACTAAACTATTTAATTTGATTATTAAAGGAATTAGTGGTACTTAAGGTTTAGGGCTTAGGGTCAGGAGAAAAGTGCAATTATCTATCGATTTTTAGTGAAGTGACTTATAGTTAATACATATTGATTAACTAAATTAAAAGAGTTTAATTAATTAATGTCTGCATCATTAAACGATTTGTAGGTCCATTATGTTCACATGTTAGTTCAGTATGGATAACTACAAGATATCCAAAAAGAGAAATTAAAACCCTTTAAGGGTTTTATGCATTGATTGCATAAAAAATTATTAAGGGTTTTATGCATTCATTGCAAAAACAATTATTGAGTGAAAAACATTCTCCTCCTCTAGCCCTGACCTCCACTCTCGATTCATCTCTCATTTCTCTCTACTCTCAAGATTCTCTTACCCTCACTCTATATTTCAAGGAGTTATAACTCACACTTCTCACACACTACAAGAAATAAGATTTTTCCCGACATAGCAATACGTCGTCGAAAATCCTAACCAACGTTGGGGAAGGTTATTGCGACGTCGTGGACGACGTCGGCAGGCACGTCGGGG
>JBBPDI010075761.1:0-15242 GCA_037974545.1 Cucumis variabilis | reverse complement strand
TAGACCCTTTAAGCTGATCTCGAACATTGATCTCTGTATGTCTCTACATACTGTTCAAGACTCATTAAACAACTTAGAATGTTAGTTTATTGGATTTTGGTTATTAAGACAAAATTAATAACAATTATTACAATAATAACACTTTTAATAACTGTCAATGGATTGTATTTACAATCTACAAGTTTTAGGACATAAATCCTAACATACACTAAAGAGAAGAGACCACCATAATTGTAAGATAGCCATAAGAAATCAACAACAAATTCCTAATAGCGTTCTAACAAACAAAACTGTTAAAAAATAAACAATAATTCACCCCTCTTTAACTTTTAATTCACCCCCCTCCATTTAATTTTCAATTCAACCCTCCTCCCCCTTCTTTAATTTTTTATTCACCCCCTTTTAATTTTTAATTAATTCAACCCCTTTTTAATTTTAAATTCAACCTCTCCCTCTGTTAATTTTTAAATTTATTCAACCTCTTAAAAATTTCAATCCAACCCTCCTAAAAAATTTCAATTCAATTCACACCCTCTTTAATCGTGAATTCAACATAATTTCTAATCTAAATAAAAATATTATTCCCAAAACATAATTTCTAATCTAAATAAAAATAAACTACATCTAAACTAGTATAAAATAAATGTACTTATCGGAATTAGTAGAATCGACATTGGAAGATGATGATGACAACACGACAACGAGCGACGGGAACAAGAGACAGCAGATCTCTTCTTCTTCTCGATTTCTCTCTCATTTTCCTTTATCTTTGGTTTCCTTTCTCTTTCGATTCTATAAATTATTTACAGAATGCAATGGATTTATTAAAAGTGAAATTCCCGACGTATCCTAAAAACATCAGAAAAGCCAACACATTTCCAACGTAAAACTAATGGCATTGAGCATGGTCATGCTTTTTCCTGACGTCTTTGACGTCACGTTGGAGTATAGCCAACGGTACAATTAATTCTTCATCCTCACCTGACGTGACACTTTCAACATTAGAAGTATAGCATGCAATCAGGAGGTGCTAATATGCACATTAAGGATTCACTACATTTTCCCAGTGTCCATTACGATGTGTTGGAAGAAAGTCCCTCTTTCGACATCATCTATGATATGTCGGAGAAACCCCTTCTATCGATGTTCCTTTGCTTAACGTAACTTTGTGCGTCAGAAAAATTCCAAATTCTTGTAGTAATCGTCTTGAATTAGTAAAGCACAATTCCTTGTGATGAGATAATTAAGTTATTCCTTCTTTGATATGCCTAGAATTAAGTTCAATTGTCATTTTCATCATCTTGCTATGCTCACCTTGCACCGCCAAGCACTTTAGTGTAGATAGTTAGTATAAAAGTATACTGTGCATAATTTTAATGTATAGTTCATACTGCATGATTTAGTTGCGCAATAAGAGATTTAAGAGCTTAAATTTCTAGTGTCCGACCTTGGATTTACCAGGAAACTACTCTTAGCTTACACTTGGGTCATAGAGAGGAAAACTTGCACGACATGCATATCCTTAAAAGTTAGCAATGCATGAATAGGAATGTACCTTTTAACGTATAACCCTATTCAGTCACCTAATAGTCACTCACTTAGAGATCAACATGATAGATCCACAATAGAAACTTATTCATAGAATATTTCAAGCAATGCCATTTTTTGATATTGTCATCTTCTTATTCCATCCCAAATTGTCTTAGAAACATCATCGAAGTCACTAGAATCACTAGAATCAAATTTCTAATTTGGATAATGATAGCTTATTTGAGAAAATCGAGCGTAGACAAAATTGGAATGTTGAAATTCTTCTTCCGAATCACTTGAGTTAGAACTCCAGCATTGTTTATGGGAGTAAAATTGATTTTCTTGTCTATACCTATTGTTGATTTTTTTTTGGACATCTTTGATCGATAGAAGTCCATTATTGAAAATTTTTTGTCGTATTCTTTCTTTCTTGGAATTTCAAGGGTTCCTCCCAATTAGTATGTTGTTTGAAAACAAGTACAACACTCAAAGCTCCCTCTCATGATCGGCCTCAACAAGAGTTTCTCAGTCTTCCATCACCGACAGTCAATTGTTAGCCTAGATGGTTGCTCTAGTACCAAAATTGATGAAGCCTAAGTGACCTCAAGGAGAAATCCTCCAAGAACAAAGCTTGTGGATTTTTTATTAGAATGAATAATATGTTTTATACAAGAGGAGAAGTTTCCTATTTATAAATTTCTAATTACCCAATTAACCTTAGTCTTCTTATATCATATTCATTAACCTAGAATATTACCTAATTACCGAATTAACCCTTAGTCTTCTTATATCATATATTCATTTTTACATCATATATTCACACATAATTCTATACAAGAAAATGAATTCAGTATTGGGAGTAAACTACTTGAGAGAGAAAGTAACCGAGACCTTATTAAATAAGGTAGAACTAATTTTAGAAATAAAATCAATTTTGCAACTTGAACCTTATCATACATATTAGAAATAGGAGTATGTGTGGCATTAGGCACCAAGGGGTTTCTTGTCTTAAATAAAGGTTGAAACGTGGATATTGCATCCAAAAGCTCTTAGATATAAGTCACATATTCCAACTTTAGCTTGCGTATCCCAAGAGGTGAACATAAGTAGTTAAGGCATCTAGAGGTTGTTCGTCTTAATTTCGAGTTAAATATGGTATTTCTATCACCTCGAAGAAATTTATCCTCTCTTTCATTTTGAATTTTACATAGAAACTCTACCTTCACTATTTCTGAAGTTTATGTTAAGTATAGTTAATTCAACAACATTCACAATCATCTATATCCATATCCATGTCATTTTTTACATTCTAATGGTATATAATCGCATTAGTTTAGAAAGCATACCATTGTGAATATAATTTTTATAATGTTCAGATATCGCATAAGAACAAAGCTAGGCATTATAATTTCATTGTCATAAAATCCCTTTGATGGATCCTAGCTTACCTAGAAAATCTCTCTTTCTCCTTACACTTAGACAAGAGAGGAAAACTTGTACTCAATAGACACATCATAAGGTTTAAGCAACAAAGTAAAATTATACAAATTGCATCTTTGATAGCATGAGTATAGTCTTATCGCTCATATAAAGATATAAACTTAAAACCTCAATGATGAATTTACAAGTCAACAAATCACATGAAAATCACTATGCCACATATGTGATACTTATATTATTGTGATCATGCAAGTGCATCTTCATACCATGCATATATGATATAATTAGAATCAAGCAATTCACAACTTCTTACTTAGACAAATCTTCAAAATGGTAAGCTTGTTGTGTCATCCATTGCAACCAATTTCACCCATACAAATCAAAAGACATTCGTCATAAACAAGAGTTTACAATTCACGCAAGATTGAGGTCTAGTCTCCTATGGTCATCCTAGTAAAAATTGGTTCTAAGTAACAATGTTATAAAGAGAAACCAACTATTTTGCAACGTGGTTTATGAACAGGATACCTCACTCACATGGACAATATGGTTCATATTGTTTGTAACACTTACATCTCATGTAACAATTAAGAAGTGGGTCGTATTCACAGTGTTACTAGAATAAGACACCTAACATTTATCCATTTACTGCAAACATTTTACGTTATAGTTAAGCATGAACTGTTTATATCTCAACCACATACTGTTCAAGAGACATTATGTGAGACTTGTATATGAAGAAAATGGTCATTTTGGGAGATAAGTGTTTAAGTAACAAATTTTGAGGTTAGGCGTTATGAACTAAGGAAAACACGTTGGAACTAGGCAACACGAGAAAAGAAGATGGTGTTTTGGGGTGAAAGGTGATCTGAACTCAGGCATTGAGAGTTAGAAATTTTTTGAAAAAATTCCTAATAATACTTAATGGGTCACGTGTAAGAGTTTAAGCTAAGCATTGTTATGAGAAATATTAAGCTTTCGCATGTATTACTTTAAGCTGGCAAGTTTATAAGAATTGTAGGATGACTAATCAAATTTAAGACTAGTATTAATAGGAAAGAAAGATCATTAGTAAGAGAGGTTATGCTAGAATACTTGAAGTTACTCTACTAAAAAGAAGACTCACTAGGCGAGAAGACTTTTGAGTGAATTACGCATTCTGAAGAAGCAATTGTGTTGTGAGTGACTTTCAAATGATACAAGATCTTAAAGCTTTCTTCTAAATTATTTTTTGAATTTATAACACTTGAATGTTTATTAAATCATTGATTTCAAAAGAAAGCTTGTATTATGATTCAACAAAAGTTTTATGTTTAATGATTGGTTTTATTCTTATCAATGAGAAAACTATTATGTGCACATAAGGAGTAAATGTTAGGAAAAAGAACTAGGGTTAGAGGCATTGAAATTAATATAAAAAATTTATCTAACTCTAGAATGTAAGCATATCGTGTTGGGATTTATGTCCTAAAACTCGTAGATCGTAAATATAATTCATTGGCAGTTGTTAATAAAGTGTTATTATTGTAATAATTGTTCTTGATTATTTTATTAGTTCTTTCTTAATAACCCAAATCCAATAAACTAACATCCTTAGTAGTTTAATGAGTCTTGAAGAGTATGTAGAGACATACAAGGATCAATGTTCGAGATCAACTTAAAGTGTTATAGTATAGGGATAAGGTTGGGTACCTTATCTTGGTAACACTATGGATACGGTTCACTTTGTATTTGATACAAATACAATGATCTAACATGTTCGTGTTAGTTGACATATGAGTGAGGACATTCTATGCATTGAGTTTGCATAAGATCGGACCGCGAAATACTAACCACTAGATGTAACTTCGTTAACTAGTTAGGTTTCTATTTCACTAGGATGACTTAGGTAATTTAGTATATTATGAACTCCTGTTCACGAGGATTGTCCTTTGATTTGTACGGATGAGAGTGGTCAGATCGTCAACTCAATAAGCTTATCATTTTGGGGACATGACCGCGTGAAGAGTTGGAAACATAATTACACAAGATGAAATTCACTCATTCCCTACTTTAGGGTAAGTAGATGAGTGTTACCTTAAATGGTGTCTCCAGGTCTTGAACAAATGGTTGTACCCTCTCTATGGCACGAGAGGGATTTATGTTTATTGATAAGACCATAAACAAGTTGTTCATTAGAGGAGCACTGGGGTAAAACGGTAAATTGATCCAACTGGTGTTACGAACACTTATAAATGACTAACTTACTGTTATTGGTCTATATCCATGGACACAGAAATATATCTGCAGTGAGAAGAGTTCAGTTGTGAGTCTTTAGTGGAGTGTCCACACTGTTAATGAATATTGATTATTGTGGTTGATGAGTTTAGCCAATTAATCTCATATCATTGTAGCTTCTGATTTGTAGGTCCATTAGGTTCAATGATACAATATAATATAAAGTTTATCAAACTTTATTATATAAATTTAATTTTGGATATGATTCAAAATTAATTTATGAGAAATAAAATATTTGAGTTCAAATATTATTTAATGTGAATTGGATTCATATTAAAATTATTAGGTATGAGAGAAACTTATATTTGAATATGATTCAAATTTAACTTAAGTTAAATATAAGATATTTAATTTAGTTATTAATTAATTGGAGAATTAATTAATAGTTTAATTTAATATTATTTAATTAAATTTGATTTGATTAAATTATTATAAAACTGTAAGATATTGGAGAGATATTCATTAAATAAGATTTAAATAAAATATTCATTAAATATGATTTAATTAATTATTAACTAATTGATTAATGATAAATTAATTATAAGTAAATTTGAAATATCTATTAATTTAATGTTTTTAGATTAATAGAATCTCATTATTCTCTCATACTCCCTTTCCTATTCCAAGAAGGAAAGAAAGTTATAAATATCTAGAAAACAAACAGTTTTCTTTAACAATTAATCAAGAAAAAAAGTCAATGCTTTTTGTCTCTAAAAAAAAAAGAGTTTCTTCCAAATATCTCTAAACTTTTTTCCATCCTAATTGGTTCTCACAAACCAATCTCATCTTCATCCTAGAGGATAGAAAGGTCTCTGACAGGTGGTGTCCCTAATTCGATGGTCTGTAGACTCATTTTAATTAACAAGTTTTTTATTTTAGTAAAGTACTAAAGAATAATAATAAGGAATCGAACCTTGATTCTACATTTTCTTTTTCTGTATCGTCAACAAAAATAAGTTCTCTGTATATTTTAAATTAAAAGCATGCTTAGTTTTAATTTAGAATTTTGATTCTAAATTTTGCCAATGTACTGGTATTTTGGGATTTCCATATTAATTTGAGGAATGGTTCTGTAAATTGTTCCGTTGTCATAAGGCTTTCAACCCTTCATATCGTGCATTAAGAAATAATCACGAATAAACATATCTTTCTACCAAATTTATCCAAATCGAATTACCTTTGTTCTTGATAAGAACGATCCTCCAATTCATATCACCAAAACGCTACAAAATCACAAGCATTCTCTGACAGTGTGCACAAACGAATTGGGAATTCGACTCCTCAAATTTGAGTTTGCTAGAACCTCACAAAGTGAGAATTTTGACTCTATCTTTATTCTCTCTTTGTGTAGAACGAATTTTATGTATTTGCTTGGATGTAAAATAAGATCCCTAAGGTCTTATTTATAGGCCTTCTAGGTTTTCTAATAAGTTTAGGATTCCTAATAAGCTTCCAATTCTTCAATTGGGCTCATTAATTACTTCTTCTAATAAGTTTCAATTCTCCAATTGGACTTATTAATTACGTTTTCTAATAGGATTCTAATTCTTTAATTGGATTTATTAGTTACCCAATCTAAAGACAAATTCGACCTAGTTCTTTCGTCTGTGATCCGTTAGGTTAATTTAAGGGTCTTTAACTAAGATAGCCTAAAATGGTATACCATATTACAAGATTGACCCAAATTTTCCAAAATTTTCAGAAATGTCCCACATTGACTAATATTTTACACAAATATAAGGTCCAAATAACTAATTTATCCATATTTATTATTAATAATATATTAAAAATAGAAAAAAGAAAAAGGAAAGTGGACCGTGATTAATATTTGCATTTATTATGTATTATGTAAATATGGTAAGTAATTAGTTCTATTATGGTAAAATTATAATAAAAATTGTCCCTTAATTATTTTTCTTTTGGTGATTTTAGTAAAAAATTCTTTCCTCTCGATCTCTCTCTCACTTTTCAATTTCTCTCTTCGTCCATTTTTTCTTTCGTTTTGCATCGTTTTTCATATATTTCACCTAATTATATTATATATTGAATACGATGCGTATTTTATGAATGAAATGTTCTTATATCAATTTGTTTGTGTATTTTATTTAAATATTCATATTTTACATAGTAAATAATACATTATGTTTGAACAGTAGTAATTACGTAAAAAAGTTTTGTTTATGTTTACAAGAACATTAATGAGAAAAATTATGATGAGTATATGTAATATATGCCATTAAAACATTAGTTGTTCTCTGGTATATGTAATGTTGAGGAAAATTGAATATGTTTGCGATGTAGAGACTTTGATGAAAGAATTGATGATCCAGGGAATTGTATGAAAAAATGGTTGAATGTTAAATTGATTTATGAATAATATATATGAAATAATACATTATATATTTTATGAATGAAAGATTATTCTAGGTTTATGTATTTTATTTCAAATATTCATATTATATGTAATAAATAATAAGTTATGCTTGAAACAATAGTGATTATGCAGGGGCGGATCTATTAAGGGGTCAGGGGGGCACGTGTCCACCCTCACATTCTCGATTTTTGTATTTTAATATTAATTTTGAAGTGTTAAATTATAATATATATATTAAATAATGCTAAGTTTACTATATTATGTTATTGGTACAGTGGCTGTGCCCCCTGTTTATAACTCCAAAGTCATTGGTTTGAATCTCATTTACTACAACTATTCTTTTTTTGTCTTACATATGATATAAGAAAAAACTAGTTCAATAAGGAAAGCTTGCATCTCTTTTGGTTATGGCCAACACGTTCACAACGACCACATTTAAAACTATCTATTTTATAAAGAATTCTAATATTCTTTGATCGACCAACTAAACGTCTTACATTCGGTGGTAGGATGCCAACTTCAATTTCTGTATTATTGAATATATGCAATAGTATATATGTAACAAATCATAGAACATAAATGTATTATGCAGTAGTATATATGTAAGAAATTAAAAAAAATATTAATCAAATAGAGAAAAATAAAGAAAATGATACGAAACATGAAGAAAAAAAAAACTGAATTATATGTGTCATTAAATACGTGTTATTGTATATATATATATGTATATATTGATAACATCATCTATTGTATGCAGTAATATATAATGAATTCAACTATAAATTATGTACTATTGAATCTATGTAGTAGTATCTATGTAACAAATCACAGAACACAAATATGAATAAGATGTATATATCTGATAAATCACATAATAGAAGTAGATTAAACAGTGATATATAAATGTATATGTTATTGATGAAAACTTTACTAAACAAAAATATGAATAAAATGACTGAAACATATCATACTTTACTACATGTAGTTTACAATATATGTAAAATATAAATTTTTATATGACTAACAACTTCATATTACTATATGATAAATAAAATAACAAAAAAATTACCGAAGGGAAAAATTCAGACGTCTTACTGTATATAATGATATATGTTTTATTGTATATATGAAGTGGTATTATGTGTAAGTAATATAATGGAATAAAAAGTTAACACATTATAGGTAAAGTACGATATAATGGACTGACAAATAATACGAGAAATTGAGGAAGACAACTAACCGAAAGTTTGAAGAGAACAAAAGGACGAAGTAAACTAAATATCAAATAGAAAATGGTGAAGAACGATATTGAAGAAACCAAAATTGATGGAAGAAAAGACCAAAATTGAAGGATGAAGTAAACAAGCTCTCAAATTCTTAAAGTGGTGGAAAATAATGATATGCAGTTATACTTAATTATTAAATTATTCCATAATAGAATTTTTTTTTATTTAATTAATAAACTATTTTCATATTATTTACATAATAAAGTTATACATTAATTAATATCATAAATAAGAAAGGTATCATTTACATAATAAATTGAATTTAATGTGAATAAGGAAACAATTTGAATTTAATTTTGAAAAATCATATATAATTAATAATTATGATAAGGTTATAATTGTCCTAAAAATATACGAATCCTAATCAAAAAAATAAATTTTAATTTAGGACATTTGTGAAATTTCATAGTAAATTTAAGTCTCGTTTAAATCTTTCTTAATTTAATATGGCAATGGGCTCATAACTCGTTTTGCCCATAAGTCATAATTGATCTCTAAGAAGATATTATGCCTATCCATATTAAATTAAGTCGATAATCTAACACAACCTAATATAATTGTTGCTTTAATCTTTTTATCACTTGATACCTATAAATGAATATAAGAAATGAACAAAGTCACTTTATCTAATTCAATTGCTTTCTCGATCAATAAGCATACTGAAATAATAAATGACATTAATACCCTTATTAGTTCATTTATAGCATGGTCATGTATTTCCACAGTTACGCTTAATCGAGGGGCCTAGAGATATCTCTCCATAACAAGAGGGATAAATTCTATCTTGATTAATCACTGTTAACTACATAATTAATAACATATTCGGGTACAACCTTCATAATTATCTGGTTAATTAAGATAACGTTTGATTGTATAAGAATAGATTAATTTTTATGTCTAAGGATCAAAACAATCAATTATTTGAGATCCTTTATGACACATGTCCATGTAATAATCTCAAAAATGGTCAGTCCAATTCTTATTCTTTAATAAGAAAATATGATTATAATTCATGTTTCTACATATATAATCATCTTATGTAAAAGTGAGAAGGTTAAATACCCTTTAGCTATATCACAAGAATTTAACTACAAGAATAACTAGAGTATGCAGAAGACGAATAACACAATGCACTTTGGTAACCCAGTTCGGCAAATATGACCTACATCTGGAAAGAATCTTTGCTCAAATAAGAAATATTATTGAGATTCATCATGTGTAACTTATCTCACTAGTTACATTAAAAAGTTATAACCATAACTGAAAGTAAACTCAGGCTCCTCCTGAAGGTAATACGAAGCTCTTCTAAGATAGTCCAGGCTCCCCTTGACTTAGTAAATTGATCCCTCAATTCAATGGTCTTCATACATATTTCTTATCATCTCATAAATCAGATATCAACAATCATTCTTCAATGTCAAAATAAAATGTTATGCAATAACCATTGTACCTTAAACTTTTTTAGCTGGAACGGACGAGTTCGTATATAACTCTTTCAACTATATAATTTCTTCGTCAACCTCAAAACCCACGTATCTTTGCATATATATATCCCTAGATATCTTATGCAAATAACTTCTTCCATATTAGAAGGAAACAACCACATACCAAGGTCCCTAAATAATAGGAAAAGTTGGTAGTTTAATAATACTGCTTTTATCTTTTAATAAAAAGAATTCTTTAATAAATACTATAAGATATTTGACAAAATATCCTAACATTATGATTATCAATTATAACTCAATACTAATTATAATTTCTTATTATTCCTACAATAATAATCAATTAGGGACATTTAGAATATAATAACATATTCATGGATATTATTATACAATAACATACAATTGAATAGTAATGATAATAATAACTTTTATTAAATAATTAAACAATAAACCAATTATTCATAAAATTATTATAAAGCACAATAAAAAAACAAAAATTATTATAAAACACAATAAAAAAAACAACAATAAAGGTGCGGTCATGTAGGAAAGAACAACATGGTGGAGTGAAGCTGGCCAATGCGTAAAAGGAGTATATTGTACTTAGCGACTTAAACAACGAAAAATTGAACCAAAAAATTCTCCAAGGGATGTTGTTGATGAAAGGGACATCACAGTAGTCTATGCTTGGGAATGATTCATGTTCTTGTTAAGAAAGAAATACAAAAGACTAATGTATGATTATGTTTTATGAAATGAGGCGATGAAAGCCATATTTATTAAAATGATTTCATGTATTGTTTGCTTAAAAAGGTTTTCATAGGCTATCACTCACTAAGTTTTGATGTTTTAAGTTTTCCACATTCCCAGGTCACTAGGTGTTAAGGTTAAGTTTGGACAAGGAAGGTGGGTTGATACGCTTTGAAGCTAGACCAAGTGTATGAGTTTTTATAGACAATCTACAAAGTTACAATATAAAAACTTATAATCATAAGATGATTATCCTATGCAATGAGTTTGCATAAGATTGGACCATGAAATAGTAACCATTAAATGTAACTTCCTTAACTAGTTGGAATTCTATTTCATTAGGATCTAGGTAACTTAGTCTTAATCCTGAATGTATTATGAACTCTTGTTCGTGAGGGATTGTCCTTTAATTTGAATGGGTGAGAGTGGCCAGATTGGAAACTCAATATGCTTATCATTTTGAGGACGAGACCGAGTGGGGAGCTGAAAACATAATCACACAAGATGGAATTCACTCATTCCTGATTTTAGGGTAAGTAGATGAGTGTTCTCTTAAATGGTGTCTATGGGACTTGAATAAAGTCTCCTACCCTCTATATGACATGAGATGAGTTTCTGTTTATTGGTTGGACCATAAACAAGTTGTTCATTAAAGGAGCATGGGTATTTAAGGACTAGAAGTAACCTAGGAGTAAAACGATTATAGGTTGACCTCAAACATGTCTCTAACATATTTACATCAATTATAGGTTGCAAAGAGTGCTTCATAAGGTATGACTAACATACCACCAAAACTAGATGAAAAAGACTAATGTTATAGCTTTAAAAAGGTGAACAAATTTTTGGCTAGTCTAAAATCTCCTGAAAATTCATTTCCAGGTATAAAAGGGGTTTATTTAGAAGAATATTGATGCTTTTCTAAAAAATAATTCATCAAAGATGTCACAGACTAAGTTTTCATTTTGTGGTCTAAAGTGGTCCTTCAACAGTTTCCTTTTTGTATTTTCATTATGCAAATCTATAATTCTGAAATTCTTGGCTAAAAAATGTCTGTCCATGATCTCAAACATGTCTCTAACACATTTACATTGACTATAGGTTGCAAAGAGTGGTACTTAAGGTATGACTAACGTGCCACCCAAACGAAATGAAAAATAACCATTGCTATATATAGCTTTAAAAAAAGAACCAATTTTTTTGCCGATCTAAAAAACCTCTTAAAATGCATTTCTAGGTATAAAATGGGTTCATTAAGAATATTGAAGTTTTTCCCAAAAATAATTGATCATAGATGTGTCCCATACTTGGTACGTGTTTTAGGGTCTAAAGTGATTTTTGAACAATTTTGTTTTGGCATTTTCATCCCACACCTTTGTAATTAAGAGATTCTTAGTTAAAAAATATGTGCCTATGATCTTAAACATGTCTCTGACACATTTACATGAACTATAGGTCACAGAAAGTGCTACTTGATGTACGATTAACGTAGCACCCAAAACAAATGAAAAATGGTCAATGCTATAGCTTTTATAAAAAGAACCAATTTTTATCAGTTTCAAAAACCACAGAAAATGCATTTCTAGGTCTAAAATTTACTCATTTTGGAAAATGTTTAGTTTTTTTCTAAAAGTAATTGATTGAAGATGTCCTAGACTCAAATTTTATTTTGGGGTCTAAAGTGGTCCTTCAATAGTTTCCTTTTGTTACTTTCACCCTGCACCTCCGTAATTTAGGGATTCTTGGCTGAAAAATGCGGGTACATAACCCCAAAAATGTCTCTCACTCATTTACATAAATTATAGGTCGCAAAGATTCTACTTAAGATACGATTAGCATACCATCCAAAACGAACGAAAAATGACCAATGTTGTAGCTTTAAAAAAGAGACCAAATTTTGGGCAATTTCAGAAACCACTGAAAATGCATGTCTAGGTATAAAATGGGCACATTTGGAGGAATGTTGAAGTTCTTTTCCAAAAGCAATTGATCAAATATGTTCCAGACTTAGTTTTTATTTTCAGGTGTAAAGTTGTCCACCACTGAGTTTCTTTTGGTATTTTCATCCTGCACCTTTAGAATTCAGATATTCTTTGTTGAAAGACACACGTCCATGACCACAAACATGTCTTTGACACATTTACATGAACTATAGGTCGCGAAAAGTGCTACTTAAGGTACGACTAATTTACCACCTAAAACAGACAAAAAAAAAACAACTAATGTTAGAGCTTTCAAACAAAAGAACCATATTTTTGCTAGTTTTAAAAACCTTCGAAAATTCACTTCTAGTTATAAAATGGGCTCATTTAGAGGAATGTTGAAGTTTTTCCCAAAAACAATTGATCAAAGATGTTCCGGACTCCGTTTTTATTTTGGGGTATAAAGTGGTCTGTCAACTGTTTTGTTTTGATATTTTCATCTTGCACCTCTAGAATTCAGGGATTTTTGTCTCAAAGACACACGTCCATGACCCCGAACATGTTTCTTACACATTTTCATGAACTATAGGTTGCGAAGAGTGATACTAACGGTATGATTAACGTACCACCCAAAACATACAATAAATGACTGATGTTATAGCTTTAAAAAAAAGACCAAATTATGACCAGTTGCAAAATCCTCTTAAAATTCATTTATTTAGATATGAAATGGGAAGGATTGTTGAAGTTTTTCTAAAAAATAATTTATCAAAGAAGTCCCAAACTTAGTTTTTATTTTGGGTTCTTCAACGGTTTTCTTTTTGGTATTTTCTTCTTACACCTTTATAATTTAGGGCTCAAAAATATTTACATGAAATATAAGTCACGAACAGTGCTACTTAAAGTACAACGTACAACCTAAAACAGACGAAAAATGACGTATGCTCTATCTTTAAAAAAAAACTAAATGACCAATTTTTTTCAAAAGCACTTGGTATTTCTAAGTATAAAATGAGCTTATTTGGAGGAACGTTGAAGTTTTTTCAAAAAATAATGGATCAAAGATGTCTAAAGTGATCCTTTCAACTGTATCATTTTGGTATTTTTGTTCTGCATCTTTATAGTTCAGGGACTTTGAGCTCAAAATGCTTGTCCATAACCCCAAACATATCTCTGCACATTAACATGAACTATAGATCGCAAAGAGTGTTACTTAAGATACGACTAGCGTATCACCCAAAAGGAAAGGAAAATGACCAATGTCAGCTTTAAAAAACTAAATTTCAAAAGCATGTGAAAATGCATTTCTAGGTATAGAAAGAAAAACTATTTTTTTAACCATTCTTTTTAGAATAACAATTATAAAACACATATTTTGAACTATTCAAACAACATAATGTTAAATAAATGAATACATACTATTTTATGTGATGGAAAAAAACAGGGTTGTAATTAGTTAGTATATTTCTTTTCTTGTAAAAAAGTTAATTAGTTGTTGAAGGTCGGTAAGAAGGTAGTTGCTTACTAAGTACATTAAATTTAATGAAATGGAGGGTAAATGGTAATTTAACATTACAAGTTTTTTTCACCAACCGAAATTCAAAAAAGAAAGTTCTTTATAGATATTTAAAAAATCTAAAGGTAAAAGATAGCAACTTTGTCTAGAAAAAAAATTAAAATTACCAACTATTTAAATGAGATTTCAAAAAGGATAATTCTAATGGAAAATAACTGTAGGGATAATAATAATTAAGTTTATAGCAACATTTATAAATTTTTTTTACAAATATAGCAAAATAAATTGAACAATTAATGATAAACCAATACTTGCAATATGATCTATCAAAATAAATTTTTATAATTTATCATATATGCTAATACTTCAAATCTAATTGTTATATCCTCTAAAAAAAATTTTAACATGTAAACTTTCATGGAAGTACTAATCATATATTCTAAACTCCTATTTGTAACTATTCA
Organism: Cucumis variabilis; assembly: GCA_037974545.1. Lineage (NCBI taxonomy): Eukaryota > Viridiplantae > Streptophyta > Magnoliopsida > Cucurbitales > Cucurbitaceae > Cucumis > Cucumis variabilis. The sequence continues at coordinate 244 of JBBPDI010075761.1, read as the reverse complement.
ATTCCTAAACATTAATACGAAACAACTTTAACGTCTTTTATCTATGATCCATATTACTATTAAAAAGGCTTTTTCTAAAAACATTTTTTCAGTTAAAATCATGTAGGTAGATCTATTCAATAAACATGTATGTCGTAGGTTATTTTATATTTTAACTTTAACAAGAATTATCGTTTTCTAATTTAACAAATCAATTACAGTTTCTTTTAGTAAAAAAATTATCACAAATTTAATTTTTCACAAA
>JBBPDI010075751.1:0-15244 GCA_037974545.1 Cucumis variabilis | reverse complement strand
CATGAAAATTTCATTCCTTGCTGCCATTCATCCAAGCATGAATATAAACATCAATAAAAGAAAAAAGCACCGAGAAAATATATGAAAAGAAATTATGGAGCTGGAACTGTGACTGTCTTCGGAATGATTTTATTTTTTTAAAATTAATTAAAAAACGGAAATTTTCATTAGCTGGAACTGTGACTAGTCGCCTTCACTTCTGAGAAGGAAAGACGATCTGAGACAAACGTGAGAAGGAGAGACGATTGAACGTTGGCACAGTGTGAGATGAGATATTCCATGCGCCAGCGATGAGGACTTTGTTGAATGGGATGCCAAGACGAGGGAGTGAGTCAAAGAGATGGTAGAGGCCGCGTGAACTTAGGCGTGAAATTTAGGTAACTATTTTCTATTTAGTATTTATAAATTAATAATATAAATATAAATATAGGTTCATTTTCATAAATATAACATCACTTGCCGACTAAAAAGTAAAAAAAAAAAAGGCGAAACTCACTTTTTTTTTTTAATATTTTAGGTTTGTTATTCGTTATCTTCTTCTCCAATTTTTTTTATTTGATTGTTTAATAACGTGTGCCAAATGAAAAACTAGTTGGATTCCCAAATGGTACCAAATCAAATGTAGTGTAGTTAATAATAGCAAAAAAATTATTTAGATTTGGTGAACTAAATCTAACGATTAATTTAGTGTAGTAAATAATAGCAAAATGGTTTTCAAATATATTATGACCTTAGATTTTTTTTTTGGTATTTTCAAAATCTAAACAGACATTTTTGTCATTTTGTTATATTTTTTTAAAAAAACCTATAATATATATAGAGGCTTTTAATTAGACTAGCCCTTGACACGTGTTACGTGTTATTTGTGTTTTGTTTTTATTTCATTAGCTAGATTATTTTTTATGATAACAAAATTTTCTTTGTCGATAGTATCTTTATTTTCAAGTGATTAAATTTTCTTCCAACTGTTGTTTAAAATTAAATTAATAAATAATTCTTAAAAATGAAATGTTATACTAATTACTAAACAATTCTACTTTTTCACTGTTAAAAAAATGAATTAATTAATTTTATTACATTAGTTTCCTATACTAAATTCTATAAATTTTTAGAAAAGAGAGTTGACAATGAAATAAAAATACAAATCAAGAAAAGTGACAAAGACAAAGTTTTCCTCTTATACATACATATAGGCATTCTTAAACACATGACAATTGATGGAATTTTTTTAACAATTATTTCATAAATCACTACCAAATAGCTATCATTTAATGTTATATTTTTCTATTAGTGGGTATTGTTCTATTGTTGTTTGTATGGACCTTCAAATATGTTATGTGTGAATAGATCGATTAGACACTCAACAGTTAATGAAAATGTTCTAAAGTGCATTTTTTATATATCAACTTGAAACGTTGATGAAATGTAAAAAAAAAAATTAAGAGATATAATTTTAAAACAAACACATCTAGGAAAGCTTACAACAACTTAAATAAATATAAATTAAAAAGAGAGAAAGAAAAGAACATGCTTACCTTAGAAACTATAGGATTAGAAACATGCAATTAAACAAATATATTTTCTTAGTTAAATACTATTCAATTTGTTTGCAAACTTAGGATGTAGAAAAATGGATTTTTATAGCCATCCAAAAGTCAACTAATTGATGCTATTTAAGAATTTCTAAAGATTTGTTAATTATATTAGTTAACCGATTTAGTTATTAATTCTTTGCATTTAAAAGTTGGATAAATTTTTGGGCTTACTTAAGCTCATTAGTTACAAGTTTACAATTAGCATAATTATTTAATAAGGTATTTATAAATCATCTAATTTCTTTTTCAATTAGCATAATTTCAAATAGAACAAAGTAAAAGAGGAAAATGAATTATTGATTATTTTCATTTTAGAAGTTGAATGGACTTTCGGTTTTCTTGAGCTATGAGTGATTCATAAATTACAATTAACCTAATAAATTCATAAGGTATTTATAAATCATCTTATTTATTCTTCAATTACTATAGAAATAGAAAAGTGAAAAATCAAAATTGTCACCAATGCAATAATAGAAAATAATATAATGGAAGAGTAAAAATATCATAAAAAATTTCCCCTCATCCAAACTTTTATATATATTATAGATGATTCATTCAAATATTGCATTTTAAAAAAATTATTAGTAAAATAAAATTGTTTTAAAAAGACTTCTCAAACACTCGAATAAAAAATGGAAAAGGACGCGTGTTCAACACTAATCCTATTATATCCTATTGCCATGTTGAGATTTAGGATCTGTTATTTGTTTTTTCATTTATTCCATTTTTTTTTTGTAATACTTTTAAGTTTGGTTGTTCTTATTCTATTCAAGAACGTTTATTTTCCACTTTTTATCTTATTTTTAAAATTTATTTTAGTTTCATTTAAGAAGACAAATATTTTTTTAGAAATTTAAATTAAAAAAGCAAAGAAAATAATCATTAATACACAAGATTTAAATAAGAAAAAACCATAAGTAAAAATATGATTTGTAGCAATATTTCAATATTAAAAAAACTAACATTAGATGAATTCATAATACACTTGAAGTTTTAATTTATATATACATATTGAACCAATATAAAACTAAAAGAAAGTGAAAGATAAGTTTTTTTTTTTCTTGTTATCAATTTTTTATACTTAAAAGGATTAGAGTATTGTCGAGTGTTTTAGTATAAAGAGTCATGCACATATGAAGTAGTAGTACAACATTGTATAAGAAGATTATTTGTTTTAATGTAATATGTTATACTTCACGTTGTATTGATATAAAAAATTTTAAGGGTGCTTGCAAAAAAATTTATGATAATAAAACTCATGTCACTACATTTTCTAAATTGTAAAAATAATAAATTAAAAAGTCGATAACCCTCTAATAATCGTTTGATAGCCATCTGATATCACTAATTACTTGTCATATTTAATATATTCATAATATACAGAAAAAGAGGTCTCATAGGCTGTTTTTTTCTAAATATTTTTGTCAGATGCAATTTCTCAAATTTTAATTTACACATTTAACTATTTTTCAATTATAAACAATTACTAAAAAATACAATCATAGATTTTTATAAGAAATGATATTAATATACTATTTAGTCTTTACTTTTATGAACCTCGTCTATTCACACAAAACTCTCAGTCAACATTTTAATTAGAAAATTAGCTTAGTGAAATAAATATCGATATATTTAGTAATACTCTACCCCACATAGTATGAAGTCAACCAAACATTTTGTTGCTTGACTTACATAATATACACTATTTGAAGATTAACCACTTTGGATTTAGTTGTGATTTCTAAGTTTTTATTTTTATTATTTTTCTTTAATTTGTTAAAGAACATATTTGATTTGAGAATAGTAAAAACAAATTGGTGTTAGGTCAAATGTTAACACTAAAATAAAAATTGATTTTTTTAAAATCTTAAACATAAAATCCATTTTAATTCAAATTTAAGAACACATTCTATGAATTGCAATTTTTGTTAAGATTGCATAATTGACACATGGTCATAACCTATTTATATTTTGCAAACACATTCGATAATTCATAACATATCAAGTGTATCTAGAAGTAGGAAAAAATAATTTGTTGTTACGTCGAATGTTAAAAGGAAAGAAAACAAATTTGTATGTGACTGTGAGTATAATATATTTGGGTCGCATAAACTTAAATGCAGAATCACAACTAGTTGAAGATTACATTGATGTTGACCCAGAATCAGATGCTCAACCAATGTGCGATGATGAACAAATGCTAGCTAACAATGAATATAGAGACTTTAAAGCAAAGAATAATGATGAATTCAAAGAGATGGAATTTGATGATCGTGAATATGAATTTTCCTCAAATACTTTTACTAAGTTGGACATGCATGTAATAGATAGCGTTTGGAAATACGATCTAATTATAGTACAGGTGATGATTGACAACACAAAATTGTATAAAGGGAATGATTATATTTGTGAAGACAAAGAAACGCTACAACATATGGTTAAATGTTTTGCTATTAAAAGTCACGCATAATATGAAGTAGTTGAGTCAACATTCACAAATTAGTGTGTCATTCGATGTAAGAAGTTGAGAATTTCTTTATTTTAAAATTTAGCTTCATCTTCTTTCATGAGTTCCCTGAGAGAAAATTGACAAGAAAGTCAATGGCATGATTATGCCTTCTGTTTTAATTATAGATTTTTACATGTGTGTTGTAAATGCTTAATTTTTTCTATTTAAAATTTAACTGTAACTATAACTTTATTATATATAATAAAACTTGACTGATAAAATTGAGTAAACTCCTCAAATTTTAAGAAAGCTAGACCAAGGACTACTTGAGATTCGTCAAGCTAACATTGGCATTCGCCAAACTTGGACATTCCTGGCTATGCCTTTTATAGGTCGAGCCTCTGAGTTGATAGCTTTAACGACCCCTTGCTCTTTTGAGAGACTTAAGACCAAATCTCTTGGCTTCTTGTTCATTCATAAAGTTGTGAGTGGCATCTGTATCTATCATAGATGTAGCAGCCTTCCTGTTATTAGGGTATCTGTGTATAAATATTAAGCAAGTCTCTCTTCTTGCTTTTCTTTAAGGAGCTATCATTTATAGGAATGCATATTTGTTGAAATGACCCTAGCTTGACCTCTTGAGTGTTAGCATCCTCTTTTGTTTCACGAAGCTTAGCTACAAGGACATTCATGGCTTTTCTCAATTTAAACAATCTCTCGTCCAATTAATGCATGCCATCACAAACAAAACATGGCTTCAAAGATTTAGAGGACCCAACTTTGTTTGTGCAAAAACATTTTCCAAACGTCTTACTAAATTGTTTTGACTTGCCTCCCTCTTTGCGGTTCTGATCCTTCTATTTGTCAACTTTGTCTGCCCTACTTTTGTGTGGACCAAACTTTTTCCCTTATTTTAGGCATAGTAATCGGTGAGTGTATCGGCTATAACAATGACATTATCAAGAATTTGTACATTATGTCCTCTAATTCAACTCGTGCTCAAAGCAGAAAAGAGCATCATTTTCGAACAAGTCGTCTATCTCAAGCATGAGGATCGACAACTCTTTGACATAATCGAGTATGCTATTAGCCTGTCGAAGGCATCAAAGCTTATTGCTTACCTCCATCTCTGCATTGTGTGGGACAAAGTCCTTATGAGCATATTTGGATAGCATTTTGCCCTTATTCCCACTCAAGGTGTTTATCACACCACCATTATTGAGAGACATCCCTCAAATACATAGGGGCATTGTTTATCCAATCTCCATCTTCGAGTAATTCAAAAGCTTCAAAGTAATGCTCATGGCCAAAGAGAAAATTTTCCACAACAATGACATTCCTTGTGCAACTGTAAGTATCAGGCTTGGGAGCTTGAATGGCATAAGTGTGTTGCGTAGCAGGTTGGCCACTAGTCGATGCACCACTATTAATAGCATGTTTTGGCATTTGCTTTATCGTTGAGTTCATTTGTCTTAGAGTAAAGCTCAAGCAACTCACTTTCGACAAATGCCCTCAACTTAGTTACAACACATGTTAATTTATTCAGCTCCTTACTAAACATCCACTTTAGGTTCTCGATTAATTCCTTGGAACTGTAGCAATTTCAGCATTATCTTTAACCAACTCATTGAAATTGTCACTTAGCCTAAGAACAACGAACTAATTAAACATCCTCCAATCCTTGCTCAAGGTTGACCAAGGCAAGTATCCACATGCTCCCTTACCTCTGGTCCCTTGGACTTTGAGCGTTTGGTTGAAGAATATTGTTTCTTCCTTCCTCGAGTAACATATCCTTGAATGATCTATTCCACAAGTGAGTTGTGTCCCTCTTTAGTGGTCATTGATTTGGCAATTTGAGAGGAGTTACCTAGGTATGAGAACTTTTGCTTTAATATCACTTGTCATGTAGTTACTGATTTTAAGCAGCTAGACGTGCGACACCATGATGCTCTTACTTTCAAAGTAACACTAAAGTAAGCCTTTAAAGGTTCTAAACTTGCTAGCGTACAAAGAAGGTTATGAGAGTAATGAAGAGAGTAGACAAAGTGAGTAAGAGATTTTGAGAGAATGTACAATTGAACTTTGTTGATGCTTTCCAAGGAAGCTCACAAATGAGGCCCCTTAGGGATATTTATACACTTAATCCACCGACCATGTGCTTTAATTTGCCTTTGTAGGTCAGCCATGGGTTATTCTATAGCCTACTACAATGTTCTTTAAGCTTACATGGTCTTTACAGAATGTTTTAGACATGTCTATACACTACTAGACTCATTCGGACACTTTTAGCCTAGCCATCAACATGTCCCAATCCAATCTGGGAGGTTCTATAGCCTTCTGGGCTTATCTGGATTCTTCATGAGTATTCTAGAATGTTCTGGCACTGTCATGAGTCTTTTAGACTTATCTAGGATATAGAAGAGCAGTGTGGAACTCTTTAAGGTTGCTTAGAGTCTTCCAGACATGCCTAGAACATAGGAGTGGCTACTGAGTCTGTTGCATGTGTTTTAAAAGCTTCTAGGGCCTTCATGCAGCTTTTGGAGTCATCAGAATGAATGGAAATCGAAGGGACTCGCACATCAACTGGTTACAACCTTGTCCAACTGTCTTCGGCACACGCATACATGGTTGTGCTATGGGTGTGTATAGGCATCTACATGGTCGTGCACTTAACATATCCTTCACAGCATAGGTTCTTGTGACTGTACAATGCGTGCCTTATGGATTGTGCCATGTGCCTTTAAATTTTATTTGGCATACTTTGGCTCCCCCTTTACTTTGTTAAGGAATCCTATTTGCAAAAGTTTTTAGAGTATCGTGGGATTTATTTTGGGGTGTGGCATAATGCTATTAAGAGATAAGACCAGCTTGCAACACACAAATTCTTTAAAGTAATAAAATACTAATTTTTATATGACTTAACTATCAAGCATATAATAGAAAATAAAAAGAAAAATATTAAAAGAAGAAAAAAGAGAAAAAATAAAAAATAAATAAAAGCTTAATGCACATAAATTCATTATGTGAAGTTTGAACACTTTTGAATTATTGTCGACTTACTTTTTTCGATCATTTTTCAATGATTGTGTCGGTCAACTTTCGTGAATTTTTTTCTGTGACGATCGACGATAAACTTTTATCGCTCATTTTTTGTGACCATTAGCTTACTTTCGTTGATCATTTTTTGGTGACCATTGTCGGTTAGCTTTCATCAACATTTTATAATCGCTTCTCAATGACCGCTACCACCCAACCTCCAATTGCTATTATCATCAACCTTCGACCACAATTTTCTAGCATTTGCATTGGCCCATCTTCTTGATTTCTTTTCGACAACCATGGTTGAGCAAATTTTGTCTACTATTTCAACGATCATTATTGGGCAACTTTTTGTTAATCAATGTTCGACGATCGTTATCGGCCAACTTTCATCAACCATTTTCGATGATGCTTACTACTTGATTGTGTTTGTCATGCAATCATTCATTCATAGATGTATCATGTTAGGCTCTAAGTGAGCGAATCCATGAGCGGCAAGAGTAGAATTATGCGATAAAAGATGCATGCATGTCCTACCTATGCATTGTTAATTTCTAATGATATGCATGCAGTATAAGTTTTCCTATCGTTTGTCCAAGTGTAAGAGAAACGATAGTTTTTCTGGGTAATCTAGGGCCGAACAAAGGAAATTTCAATCAAACTTTAGCTACAATGCTTACTTTTGATTCAAGCCATATACAATTTCTATATAGCAAAGTGAAAGTATGTGTATTAAGTCTACTATTTACACTAGAGATTCTATAGAAGGTGGCATGGAATGGTGTAAATGCAAAGAGTGGACTAACTTGTGTTAATAGGGATGAAGGAAGGTCTTAGTATTCTAGACGATTTAAGCTATACGGTTTGTCCTTGATGCGATATAGATCACTTGACTCTCTTATATTTAAGGTGAGCAACCTCTCGGTGCCTAAACACCACATTTATTCTTCTTTTGGGACATAAATGATTGGAGTCAAAACGCTTAGATGAAGTTTTTTTTCCCAAACTCCTTCCTATGGATGTTTAGCCATGTCCTTGCTACTTACTCTCTTGAACAGTTGCCGACTAGCGTTGGCCAAATGCTTGAGTTAAGCTCAGTTAAACACGATAAGACTTATAACTAAAGAATTCTTGTCAAGTAAAACATAAACTTAAACTACTTAAAACTCATTAACAAGATGAATAACAAAGAGATGAAAGATCGAGAGTGAATAAAAGTATAATGTATTGATTAATGTAGGCTTTTCGACCATAAGAATATATAAAACTCAAGCATTACAATGAAAGTACAAAAATAGAAAATGAGAAAAAGAGTCGAGTCGCAGAATGCATGTCATTCCTTGACTCTTTTACAAGTTAGAGGGCAGAAGATGAAGGTTTCTCTCTTTAATATCCCTCTAAGTTCTCACTCAAAGGTTGACCGGAGAAGAGGTGGTGGAGAAAATGGAGGGCTTCTATAGAAGGTGAAAAAGTTATTCCTTTCCACTGGCTCACATGGAAACAGATCTTCTGGAGCTCTCAAGGTTTGATCCATTCAGACCTTGGTTGGGTCCATTCAGAGATCTAGCTTCCCCTTCTTAGTGAAAAACTACTTCTATTTTTCTGTGCATGTCACCATCGAATGCAGTAATGTCAAGTCACATCAACTCCAACCACTATTCTTTTCTTCTAGTGTTGAGTGATGATGTGGCATCTCACCTAGTGATTTTAATCACCAGACAATCTTTCTATGGCATAAGCTGTTGCTCACAATGCTTCTGTGGTTCACTATATTTCTTCTTTTCTTCATTATTCTAAAATAAAACACTAAAAAGCATGGTAAAACAAGCATAGAGATGTCTGTAAGCTATATTCTCTTATCTTTATGATTTTCTATGAAAGCTATGCGTTTGAAACTTTTATCTCATAATGTGACTCCATTTTTCTACCTAAAAGGTCAAAATAAATTGTATTTCTACATTGTGACTCATAGTTTGTAATCATATTCTATTCAATAAAGTCGTTATTGAGAAATTGAATATTATAATCTTAAATCCAATAAACTAAGTTCCGAGGCTATTTTTAAGTAAACTTGAACTTTATATGGAAACATAAACGTAGATCAAGTTCGAGTAAATAGCCTAAATAATCTATAGTATATGAATAATGGTTAGGCGCCCTATTTAAAGAAACTATGGATGCGGCCCGCTTTGTAGTAAGTACAAACGAGGTGATCCTGAATCGTTCATGTAGAGACACAAAAGTGAAGGCATCCTATGTAAAGTACTTACATAAGACTGAGCCATGAAATAGTCATTTTTACGTTATAACACTGTTTACTGTTTAAAACTGACTATCTCGATTATTAGTGACCTAGGTAACTTAATCTTAATCTTGAGCTAACTATGAACTCCTGTTTACACGAGATTATCCTTAGATTTTCATAGGTGAGGACAGCTCATCAGCGTTGGCTCAATAAGCCTCCCATTTCAGGGGTAAGATAGGGTGGATAGTTGAAGACATAGGATGCAAGACGGAATTCACTCCTACCCGCTTTAGGGTTAGTAGATAGGTTATCCTCTTAAGCGCTGAATCCAAGTCTTGAATAAGGGGACCCACCCTCTCATTGGCCTGAAAAGGATTAAGTTTATAGGTTGAACCTTAAACCAATTGTTCAATAGTGGATCAATGGGACTTAAGGAGCAAGATGTAGTCTTAGGGGTAAAACGGTATTTTAACTCAGCCAAGGTTATAAACAACCTATAAAGGATTAACTTAATGATCATGATTTTATCAAATGGATACAAATATATCTATAGTGAGGGGAGTGCAATTACAGGATTTTAGTGGAATGACCCGTTAGTTAACGAATATTGATTAACTCGGTCTAAAAGAGTTTAGTCAGTTAATCTTGAATCGTTGGAGCCCATAATCTATAGGTCCATTAGGTTCCTCTGCTAGCTCATTTGGAATAAACTTAGAACAGTGTGATGGAATAAGTCGAATTGTTCGAATTGGGAGAAGAGAGAGAAACCAACAAGTATATGTGATATAGTCTTTAGATTTTATATTAGAAATAGAGCTTTATGTTTAAATGGAATTTAAATACTATAAATATGAATACAAATTCATAATAGGAAGCTCGAAATTGATGAAAATGGTCAAAGTTGTAAAAAGTCAAAATATTGATTTTTTTACTTTGAAAAATCAAATTTTGATCGGCCTTATATTCAAATGTGATTTAAATTTTGGAAAAATGAACGCGGATTCATGCTCAGAAGGTCAAAATTAGTCAAGACGGACAAAATGGTAAAAAGTCAAAATATTGACTTTTGACTTGAAAGGTCAAAGTTTGACTTTTAACTTGAAAGGTCAAATGACCATTTTACCCTTGGACTAAATTAGTGAGAAAATCCAACATTTTGTTGGATAATCCCACTAACACTTAGTGGGATATGTGGCTACATGAGATGTAGACACCTAGCCCACTAAGTTCCACTAATTGTTAGTGGATTATTAGGTGTTGAGATTTGACTAACTAATTACATACAATAAATATGGTTGTTTTCAAATATGTGAAAAAAAATTTGCTCCTTTCTAGTAATTTTTGAAATTACAAAAATTATTATACTCTCCAAAATCTTAACCAAATTTTTATCTTCCAATTTCTATAGATCTTCCATAATTACTTCACCTAATTGGATCCCACAATCCGGTTCTAAGTTCGGAGATTAGTGGGTCAATTCTAGTGGTTGTCCCGGTTTGTGTACATGAGGAGATATTGAGAATTTTGAAAAGCATCAAAGGTATATTTTCTTTAACACTAATTTGTTTTAATTAGCGCTTTTCAAGCATGTTTATCACTAAATAGTTTAATTGCATATAGAGTAAAATTGACCCATTTTTCCACTGCGTTTGTATGCTTTCTATCAATGTTTAGCTCCACTACATATAGAGTTACGAGGTAAAAGTGGTGGAGTGGTTCTTCTTCCTTTCAAAAAATTGATTTCTTTTTTAGCAATATTTTTTTATTCAATTCCTTACTCTCGCAAGTGCACGTTTGAGTTGAAAAGTTGTGTTAACTGTCTAGACATTCTACGTGAGTCTCTCCTGGAGTAATCATCATCTTATCCCATATCACACAACAAGGATAAGACATCCCACACTATAACACACAACAAGTGTAAGGCATCTCATTGCATAGGGTAAAAAGATCATCTAATTTCATTATTTCAATTCATAGCAAAACTTATGCATTTATAAATCACATGCACTAGGAAGGCATAATAGAAATCATATATCTCAAGGTTTAAATGGAAACATATTGAAGGATTTAAACCCACATTGAAAATCCTTTTTGTTTTTTAAAACATTTTAAAGAAGAACCACTCACAAATAAGTTAACTTCTTTGCATACTCCTTAGCGGTGAACCCCCTTGCACTTTCTTGCAATGCTTGTCAGATTCAAGCTTCTAGAAATCTTTGGAAATCTTGAGAATTCTCTCAATTCTTTCTAAATAAGTATAAGGTAAAAATAGCTTCACAATGGTTGGACCTCATCTATTTATAAGCCTTTTGGTGACATTTTCCTTACAGAAATAATGACTTCTGCCCGACGGTGAGAGTCAGCCAAAGCCAAAATGCTACGTGTCTTTGCCACTTCCTTATCCTGAATTTGGATTAGGCAACAAAGTCAAATCAATCGTTGACTTTCTTACATGAGGATGACATCATTACTTCCTATTGAGGTAAGCTCAAAACGCATAATAGATCCTCCGAATCTTATCACATATGTCAATCTTGCCACATGAATTTTATCGCGTTAGGCAGAACGCGATTAGAGCATGACAACGATTTAGCATAAAGGTTGCTCTGAATTTTGCTTTGAAGGCAGTGGTTCAACACAACACAACAATGATCAACATTTGTATTTTCAACAATTTGAAAGCAAAATCATTTTCAAATGTTGATCAAATGTGGAAAGATTAGGGTCCACAACAGCATTGTCCACAATCCAGAAAATTTATTTTGTTCATATTAGATTCGTTCTCTTCAAACTCTGTTCATGAACACCGCTTACTCTTTGTTCACAAATTTCACCAAACCAAATCCAAACTACATTTGAACCAAACTAGATCTTGTCGTTGCTTGTCTTTGATTTCAGGTCTGAGCACCTTCGGTTAGATCTATGATCTCCAGCTTGTTTTCGATTAGATGGTGTCAGGAAAATTGCCATCGTCGTTTATTTTTAAATCGAAATTATCCGTGAAGAAATTCCCAAATTTCATAATCGTAAAATTTGGGGAATGTGAAGAAAAAAATTTAGAAATTGAAACTCAAAAAAATGGAAATGAATTTTATGAGTTTATATCAAGCGGTGGATTGGTTAAGGAAATTATAATCTCTAGCAAAAAGATCCTCACTATTCACCCAGATGGAAAAATTTGGGTTTGGAAAGTAGCACTAAAAAACCCAAGTGGCGGTCACCGACTAGTTCGGAGTGATGGATGCTGGCGGTGTCTTCTGCCTTAGTATACGCAAATACGTAGTACCATCCATCTTAGAAAGTAAGGCAACTTTGAGCTTTTAAAGTCAAACTTCTTGTTTGAGATTTATGGGTCTTGGAGTATTCTTATTTGAGATGTTGATGGAACTAAAAGGAAAGGTATGTAAGTTTTTTGAGAATTACTATATAATTATGTGAGGGTTATTAGCATGCTTTGCTTTTATCAATAAACTATCATCGATAATTTATCATTGGTTGAAGGAGTTCATTGTGAGTGAAAATTTAATAGATTTGTTTTTAAATATTTTGGTATCTTCTCGTGGTATATGGAGATACTGGAATTGAAGATGAGAGAGCAATAAGAATTTTTTGAACATAAACCTTCCTTCAACCATTTGGAAATCTCAATCCAATTTTTTTTAAAATTTTCAAATGTAATAAAAATATTTTAGTTGGTAATTTGTTGAGCTTTCTTGGGTTGATTTTTACTATGGGTTGGGTTTTCTTATGACTTAGCTCAACAATATTTCAAACTTTATATGACATGAAAATTTGACAACTTTATTTTATTGCTATACTTGAGCATGATATTCAATATACATTTAACAAGTATATATTGAATATTTCATTGGCAAGCATATTGGTTCATAGTTTTTGTATTGCTATTAATGGCATAATATAATGCTATTATGATGAATTTGAATTAGTTTATTCATTCTTAGATGGAGATAATTTATGACATAGATCGTAACAAAGAGTTCGTGAATACCTTAGAATAGATTTGGTGAACTAAATGGATTTGTTCATGAAATTTATTTCCCTCAACAAAATGATAATTTTTAATTTTGGTTATGTTATGCATTAAGTATTTAGAAGTGTGGGGTGTTTAACTAAGGTAGCATATCTTGTGTTAAAAAAATCTATGATATGATTGAAAACCTTTGACTATGTATATTGATTATGTTCATAAACGTATTGCATGGGTAGAACATGTTAGCATGAGTAGAGATAATATTTCATGTATGTCATATTTGATAAAGTTATGCATGACCTACGTCATGAACTGTCGCTTAATTTGACATATTATTAACGATTGCTAGTAGTATGAAATTATATGCAAATTCATTCTTTATGAATCTCACAGCATCTTATAGAAGTTTAAGATATTGCCTAAACTATCCAATATGCAATATTTTACAAAACATGAAAACTTATACCCCAAGTTGTTCCTAAAAGTGGTATCAAAGTCATGTTGTCCTTGTTTAGCCTTGTTGATATAATCCTCAGGTCGAACAAAGGTGTAGTGGAACCATAAAAGTAGTCACGATATTATCCATGGTTGAGTTCTATTGAATAGACAGTATGCTCTAGAGAGGAGTTAGCCTTGATAAGAGTTAAATGAATGGATGTATATTTTAGGGGAGGTTTAGTAGGAATTTTGTTCGAGGGGAGGATCATTGAGAATGCGACAAAAGTCCCACATTAGATAAGAAAATTGATCATAAGTACATAGGTGCAACTTATGAAAAAATATTTTGAATCAAACGTGGAATTTGTTTTTATTCTTGTTCTAGTATGACTAAATTAGCCACTATAGAGCCTTAAAAGGGTTTGTAGTTGTATGTGGTCTTCTAATACTTCAAGTGTATGTAAAGATGGTATTCTTCAATGGTAACTTGAAAGAGTCAAATTTCTTTATGGTCTTTAACTAGTTCCTGAAAGTTTGATGAGGAAAAAAATTTAACAACACTTTAGTAAACAATATCTTTAAAAGTGAGTTATTGAGATATATGTTTACTAAAAGTTGTTTGGAGTTGATTGTGTTATTATATGTTTGTATTTTTATGATATACTGATCTTTGATACAAACATAAATCTTAGTAATGCTATAAACTTATCACACTTTGAAGTGAAAGATTTTTGTGAGACTAATGCGATGCGCTTAATAATATTGAGAATATTTTGATTTATGTTAGTCACACATTGGATAATATTAAAGAGATTTGATAGTTTAATGATGCTTTTGTAAGAACACCTTATGATGCTAGTATGAGTCTTAATGAAAATAAATGAGATAGTGTTTCTTATTCTAAATAATGAATCTGCAAAGATTATAGAAAGTATTACGTTTTTCATAAATTGTACAAGACTTGTTGTTGTATATGTTGTGAGAAGATTGAGTATATACACACACATAATCTTGATTAAGATTATTTTATTGCTCTTTGTCATTTATTAAGATATCTTAAGGTTACAATAGATTTTGGTTTGCATTTTAATAATTATCTACTATACTAGAGAGGTAATGTATGTAGACTAGGTAACTTAGAATGACGAAGTAAGCTTTACTAGTGGATATGTGTTCTTAATGAGAAATGTATCATTGTATGGGGACATTAATATGAATGACATAGAAGTCTAATGAGAGATGTACCATTATTGGGGCCTCTCTATACCAATATATCTTTATTGAGGTTCATACACCGTCATAGGTATTGCCAAGAATAGTGTGTTATGGCAAAATAAGGCATATTCGATTGAAATATGGAGCTGTGAAATGATGATTGAATGAAAGAATTATCTTCTTGAAGTATGTGAGGTCTTAGAGGAATTTAGCAGATCATCTCACCAAAGGCCTAACAAGGAGAGTAATCCTAGAATTTTCAACAAGTATAA
>JBBPDI010075733.1:0-15246 GCA_037974545.1 Cucumis variabilis | reverse complement strand
TGTATCACTATACATTAAACTAATTCCCTAAGTAATTTTGAACATTTCAAATTACAACCAATATAAATAAATCTCATAACCCTTTACGAGCTAGGAAGGGGACCTAATGGATCTACAGATCAGAAGCTACAATGATATGAGATTAATTGGCTAAACTCATTAACCATAGTAATCAATATTCGTTAACTGTGTTGACACTTCGCTAAAAACTCACAGCTGAACTCTTCTCACTGTAGATATATTTCTGTGTCCACGGATACAGACCGATAACAGTAAGTTAGTCCTTCACGGGTGTTCGTAACACCAACTAGGTCAATTTACCGTTTTACCCTAGGTTACCTCTAATCCTTAAATACCAATGCTCCTCCAATGAACAACCTGTTTATGGTCCTACCAATAAACAAAAACTTCTCTCATGCTATAAAGAGGGTAGGGCCCTTTGTTCAGAACCTGGAGACACCATTTAAGGGAACACTCATTTACTTATCCTAAAGTAGGGAAGGAGTGTATTTCATCTTGTGTAATTATGTTCATAGTTCCCCACTCGGCCTTGTCTCCAAAATGATAAGCTTATTGAGTCGACGATCTGGCTAGACTCACACATACAAATCAAAAGACAATCCCTCGCGAATAGTAGTTTATAACACACTCAGGATTAAGATTAAGTTATCTAGGTCGTCCTAGTGAAATAGAAACCTAACTAGTTAACGAAGTTACATCTAGTGGTTACTATTTTGCGATCCGATCTTATGCAAACTCATTGCATAGAATACCCTTACTCACATGTCAACTATACGAATCCGTTGGATCATTGCGTTTGTATCAAATAGAAAGTGAGTCATATCCATAGTGTTACCAAGATAAGGTACCCAGCCTTATCCCTATACTATAGACCCTTTAAGCTAATCTCGAACATTGATCCCTATATGTCTCTACATACTGTTCAAGGCTCATTAAACAACTTAGGATGTTAGTTTATTGGATTTGAGTTATTAAGACAAAACTAATATTATAATCAATAACAATTATTACAATAATAACACTTTATTAATAACGATCAATGGATTATATTTATAATCTACGAGTTTTATGACATAAATCTCTACAAAAGGAAAGTCTTTGATGGGCAGTGTGCCCAATTCAGTGATTTGTAGATTTAAAGACGTCAACGAGAGTAATTTACTCTAATCTATAATTTGTTTAAGCCTGTTTATCCTTAGTTTAAATTATAAGAAACATTGTTTCTATAAATTTTTTACAAATGCACTATTATTTTTAAGTTTCCAATTAATTTGTGTTTTAAATGGTTCTGTAAAATCTTTCACTGCCAAGGGATTTAATACTCTCAGGAAGGATCTCTGAAACATTTGTTGAAATATTCACAGGCTCTTTGGGGATCAACTTTCTTCAGGTCACTTAACCTAATTGGCTTGAGAAAAAGAAATGAAAAGTTCAGATTATAGAAAGGTAGTAATAATAGTAATAATAAATTTAGAAGCTTGATAACGAGCATACCCTAAAAGAGTAGGAGTTTCCATAATTAAACTCATTCACACAATTTGCAAATGCAGTATAAGGATCCCCCTCTTGAGCACAAACAACTTCTTCCACCATTTGCATTACAATTTTGACATCCTCCTCCTTTGGTGTCACATTTGTCGTGAATAATTAATAAACAAGCTACAAATAAACAAAATGTGGTAAACAATGGTAAAACAAAATGTAAGAAAATTGTCTGATGGGAAAACAAATTTAGAGATTGAGGGTGAATGGCGGCTGAGAAAATCCCACACTTAAAAGAGAGAAAGATGGAGAAACTCACATGTGCTTACCGAGGCTTAGAGGACAATGATAGACATGCAACCATATCCATCGACTAGTGATTTTGTAAAGAAATGGCGCACAATCTAGTGATTTTGTAAGTAAGGGAGTTAAGCACGAAGGAGAAAGAAATGAACGAGTGATAAGGTTTAGAGCCTCTGTGGGATCTTGGCATGAAACAACGATGACGAAGGAAAAGGAAACGCTAGAAAAGGAAACGTTGTGGGTGTAATCCATGGTTAATGTTGGGTTATCACGAGAAAAGGAAATAGAAACTCGTCGATCTGGCTGTCATCATGAGGAAAGGATGAGTTGTTCTTCTCATTCAAACAAAATTTTTGATAAAAAAATCGTTGCGTTCTCATTCGAGGGTTTGGGGTGATTTGGGTGTTCAATTTGTAGGGCCATTTCTTCATCTCTTAGATATATAAGCTCTAAAAACATGAGGAAAAAGATAAAAATTTCAATTATTATCTTTAATGTTAGTTTAAAAAAGCGGGTCGTTAATGTTGATTTTAAACCGACATCAAAGATGAAAGATTAATGTCGGTTTAATATGGATCATTAATGTCGCTTTTTAAAATGTGAATGTTTAGTGTCGATTTAAAACCGACATTAAACATCCGTATTATAAAAAGCGACATTAATGATCCATTTTTAATTTTTCCAACCGACATAAAAGGTCATATTTCTTCTAGTGAAATAATTGTCTAAATATTATATAATTGTATGTTGACCATACAAAAGGTTTTTTTCCTTGTCTTTTGTTGTATATTTATATTGTTGAAAGTAAGTTTTCCTTAGGTAGGATCATTTAAAGAATGAAATGTATACCAAAGATAGTAATTATTGTATAAAAGATTATCAAATTGTTACAACAATATACATGCAATCGGCGGAGGAACTATACAAAAGAATTGAGTAATAGGGTACAAAATAATTCACTACGTAAAAAACCTTTCAAGGAATTTTTTACCTAACTTTCTTAATAAAATTGTGAATTATACTGGAAGTTGGGGTCGTGTCTTAAGGAAAATCTTGATAAGTTGTAATACTAAAAACATTAAGGTGATTTTGGATTTAATTATCATAATTTTTATTTAATTATGTTGAATTTTTTGGGGTGTTATATTGAGTTATTTGAAGGGGCATTTTCAAAAGTAGAAAATTATTGAATTTATTTACAAAGTACAGCAAAATTCATCAAATTCTCTGTCGTGCTCAACTGGTGGACACTCTATGCAACGATAGTAGGTAGAGTAAACTTTGTCGTGTGGGAGGAGTTCAAGAGGTTGTTTAGAGAAAAATTATACTCTCATTCCTTCTGTGATGCAAATAGAAAGGAATTTATGAATCAGTTCAAGGTGACATGACCATCGTAGAGTATGATAAAAGATTTACTGAGTTAGCTAAGTACGCTTAAGCCCTTGTAATTAATAAGACTTATAAGTGCAAGCAATTTAAAGATGGCTTGTGATTTGAGATTAGATCATTGGTAATGTCCAACATGGATTGGTCAGACTTTTTGAAATTAGTTGAAGTTGTCATGAGAGTTGAAAGATGCATGATAAATGAAAAGAAGAACAAGGTTGCAAAGGAAGACATGTACAGTTAGAATCTTAGTAGCATGCAAGATAGTGAATGCCGCAATGAGAATAGGCATTATGCACCTGGCGTCCAGCAACTAGGAAGTTTCAAAACTCGTTCTCATGTTCCATCTATATCTAGAATAAGTCATGGAGAAAAATTTCAAACTAGAGGCCAAGGAAGAGGAAATGCTTCTGTGCGGACAAAGAATGTTCCTCAAAGAGACAAGCAATTGGACCAAGTCCAAATTTTAAAGAAATGAGTGGTTTCCAAATAGATGTTTCAATTGCGAAAAGCCAAGACATTTTGCTAGATATTGTCCTAACTTGGGAATTCTAGGTAACCTAAGGACCGTATCGCTACCAGTCAACCAGCCTTACCATCTAGATGAAGTTGGAGTAAGGCTTATTGGAGTCAGAGGACTTAAAAGGTTTAAGTCCCAAGGAAAATTTTGCCTTGTGACTTAAAGTGAGGCAAGAAACAATCCTCACGTGATTACAAGTTCATTGATGATTTGTAATTCTCTTACTCTTATGTTGTTTGACTTTGAAACATAAGATAAAGCCCTTAGTAAGTGGAATGTTAATTAGCACACCTCCAGGCGAGGTGTTCATGGCTGAGTCTGTATGTTGAAATTGTGAGATACAAGTTAAGAATGTCGTGATGAAGGTTGATATATTTTTATTTGAGCTTGATAAGTTAGACGTGATTTTGGGAATGGATTTCCTTACCAAGTATCATGCAGTATTGAATTGCTCCATTGAGAAGGTAGTATTGAGGGAACCAAAAAAGTTTGAAATTAAATTTGTGGGCAATAAGAAAGTGGAGTTAGCAGGCATAATATACGTACTTAAAGTGAGGACG
Source organism: Cucumis variabilis (assembly GCA_037974545.1). Lineage (NCBI taxonomy): Eukaryota > Viridiplantae > Streptophyta > Magnoliopsida > Cucurbitales > Cucurbitaceae > Cucumis > Cucumis variabilis. The sequence goes on along the minus strand of JBBPDI010075733.1, from coordinate 10,974 downwards.
TTGATATAGAAAGGTCATACTGCCTATCTTGCTAGCGTAGTAGACACCCAGGCTGTTAAGAATGACCCAAGACGCGTACTTATAGTTTACAAATACCTAGATGTGTTTCCAGAGGACATGAAGAGATTGCCATCAAATAAAGAAATTAAGTTTATAATTGAAGTTGTGCCTAGAAACTAAATTCCTTATTGCATGGCACTAAGCAAGTTAAAAGAGTTAAATGACCAATTGCAAGAATTACTAGAAAAAGGTTACATCCAGCCAAGTACTTCATATACACCTTGTGGAGCCCCTATCTTCTTTGTAAAGAAGAAAGAATGATTAATGGGGCTATGTATTGATTATCAACAATTGAATAAGGTGATAATAAAAAATAAGTATCCTTTGCCACAAATAGATTATCTCTTTGATCAACTAAAAGAAGCTTCAATATTCTCCAATATCGATTTTCGTTCAGACTACCATCACCTAAGGATTAAGGAATCAAATATACAGAAGATAGCCTTTAGAACATGTTATGGACATTTTGTGTTCTTGGTGATGCCTTTAATTAGATTGATCAATGCATCGGCTTCTTTCATGAACTTGATTAATAGAGTGTCTCATTATTACTTGGATCAATTTTTCATTGTCTTTATTGATGACAACTTGATTTGCTCACAAGACGTAGTTAGACAAGTGAAGCACTTGAGAATGGTCCTACAAACTCTATGAGAAGAGAAACTATATGCGACTGTGTGTTTAAGAATGGTCGTACAAACTGAATGCTTGCAAGATGTGGTTAGACACGTGAAGTACTTGGTTGGTTCCGAGTGTGTTTCTATGCTATAAGTCATTGGTCATAATCACTGTATGCGAAGTACTCACTATATACCTCTTCATCGCATAATTACAGAGACCTCGTTTAGTACAAGTTTTTTTACTGTTTGTCCAAGTATAAACGAAGCAATAGGTTTATCTAGGTGATCCAGAGTCGAACATAGGAAATTAATATCAAATCTTAGTTCTAGGATCTACTTCTCGATTAGGCGGTGTAAAAGAATAATGCTAGAAATAATACTACTTAAATATGCCTAGAGAATCTATAAAGGGGTGGAAATAAATGCAAAATGAATATGTGAACTAACTTGTATGCGAGAAAGAGTGAAAGAAAGTTTATGCATTATAACACAATTAAGCAATGTGATGGACTTGATGCGATGAAGCTTACCCAACCATCTTATGATTAATGTGTGCTCCTCTCTGAGTCATTAAATGCTACACATGGTCACTTTTCGGGATCCACACGACTAAGTACGATTAGGTGAGATATATCTAGAAGAGTTCACTTATGAGATGTATAGAACTTCATGATTAAGGACAGCAACTTCTCGGTGCCTAGTGCCCACACTTGTTCACCTTTCAGGATACAAATGATGGAGGTTATCTTAGAAAGGAAGAGAAACTCTTCCTCGCACACGTTAGCTATATCCTTGCTACTTACCCTCTCAGGTAGTTGGTGACTTACGTTGGTCAAGCGAAGAGAATAGCTCAACTAACGCGATAAGATTGATCAACAAAACTTCCTAGAAAGAACTTATCACAGTCTTAAACTATCAATAACACATTGACTGATTGAAAGTAGAGACATGATGGATTGAAAAGGTATAAGCATGTAATATATATAAAGAATGTAGGACTTCGACCATTGTATAATATGAGCAGTATAAATATTACATAAATAATACAAAAATGGAAGACAGAAGAGTGGGAAAGAATACAAGTTGGGGGGGATGGAAAATGGCACCTTCACTACTAAGACTCTAAGCTCTCACTTACAGTATGACTGGAGAAGAAGAAGAAATCTACTATTTACAAACGGTAGAAATTCTATTCCTTTCTGTCTCTCTCTAGGCTTTAGTCCATTTAGGCACAAAAAATATCCACTTCGGTCATTCAAGTGTCACTTAAAGTGTGTGGCTCATTTAAGCCTCCTTTCCTTGGTGAAGAAGACTTTTTATAGGTAACTTTTAGTGAGAAATTTCAATTCCTCTAAGCATGTTAATGTCGTCAGTCGAAAGTTGTCTGTAGCGAGTCACATCATATCCAATTGTTATTCTTGTCATCTAGCAAAGCTGCTTCTTGCATTATGATTTGGTCTTCTTGCCTATTCTTCTCACGAGAGATTCTGCAATTTGCTAACTTCTTCTTTTGTTCATAGTCCTGTGTTTAGACATTAAAAACCATGTAAAACAGGTATAATACTTATGTAAAGTATATTTCTGAATATACTTGCGTATTTACAATATAAGCCACACATTTTGGCCTTTTCTTTATGCATTCTGGCTTTGTTATTCTATATAAGAGGCTATAATAACGGGTATTTCTACCATTATCAGTATGTAAAATTCAATAAGTGTGAGTTTTGATTGAATCAAGTGGTGTTCCTTAGACACATTATATCCTATGATGGACTGAAGGTTGACTCGCAAAAGGTTGAGGCAATTGAGAGCTGGTAACGTCCAAAAATGATGTCTGAAGTTAGAAATTTTATTGGCCTAGCGAGCTACTACAAGTTGAAGGATTTCCAACCCTTCCTTTGACAAAGCAACGAGATTTGAGGGAACACATGAATGTGAGGGGAATTTCCAAGAGTTAAAAAGACTTTGAGGTCTTCTGTGATGCATCCCACCAAGTTTTAGGGTGCGTCCTAATCTAAGAAGGGAAAGTGATAGCCTACTCATCCAAACAACTAAAATTGCATGAATACAATTACCCAAATCACGATTTAAAGTTAGTAGCCACTCTTCATGCATTGAAGATTTGAAGGCACTATTTATTTAGAGAAAAGTGTAATATTTTCATTGATCACAAGAGTTTGAAGTACATATTTGATTAGAAAGAGCTAAATTTAAGGCATAGGTGTTGGATAGAACTCACCAAAGATTATGGTTATACTATTGCTTATCACCCCAAAAAGCTAATGTTATAGCTGATATATTAAGCAGAAAAGGCTCAAGTAAAGGGAACCTACCATTGCGAAGAGAATTGAGAGATTGTAAGGCCACCTTAAACACAAGACCAAAGGGAATTCTGCTAGCTCTTTTCCAAGTAAAGCCCACATTGGAAGAAGAGATTGTTAAATTGCAACAAGAAGATCCCGTGTTAAGGAAATTAGTCGAAGAATTAAGGTGTGAAAGGTGAACAAATTGCGCATTCAGAAGAGATGGTTCATTGCTAAAAGACCAGAGATTATGTGTTTCAAATGATAAGGCGTTGAAGAAGAGCATTTTAGAATTAAGAAGCACATAGTTTGACTTACGCAATGCATTCTAGAAGTACTAAAGTGTATAGAACTTTGAAAGCTTATTACTGGTGGCCAGGTATGCAGCGAGAGATAGCTGAATTTGTATCTAAGTGCTTGATTTGCCAACAAGTCAAGCCACAACGCCAAAAAGCTAGTAGGTGGTTGTGCTTTTTACCAAGTTTATAATGGAAGTGGGAGCATATCACAGTGGATTTTCTATTTAGATTGCCCAAAATGCCTAATGGTTGTGATAGAATTTGGGTGATAGTGGATAAACTCACCAAGACCACATGCTTTATTCCCATTAAGCAAACATTTCTACTAGATAAATTGGCTAAGTTGTATGTTGATAAAATTATAAGTCAATATGGAACCTTAGTATCTATAATTTCCGACTAAGATTTGCAGTTCACTTCCGAGTTTTGGCCAAAGTTGTAAGAAGCCTTAAGAACTATTCAGACTTTGGAAGATATGTTAAGAGCCTGCATTTTTTAATTCAAAGGAAGCTGGGATGAGTATTTGTCTTTAATTAAATTCACCTACAACAACAGTTACCATTCTAGCATCGAAATGACCCCTTTTAAGGCATTATACGACAGCCATTGTAGAACACCAGTTTGTCGGAAAGAAGTAGGCGAGAGGAAGGTTTATAACCCAGAGTTAGTTCAGCCGACAACTAAGAGAATCAAAATGATTATAGAAAATCTAAAGATTGTTCACAACAGGCAAAAGAGTTATGCAAACAATCGTCGCATAGCTGTAGAATTTGAAGTTAGGGACAGGGTTTTCCTTAAATTGTCACCATGGAAGAGTGTAACAGATTTGGATGGAAGGGAAAACTAAGCCCAAGATTTATAAAACCTTATGAGATTCTAGCACGCGTGGGACAAGTGCGTACAAGTTAAGGTTGCCCACGGAGTTGTCTAAAATTCATAATGTCTTCCATGCTTTAATGTCACAAAAGTATGCTCCAGAACCATCATATATACTCCAAGAGAAACCCCTAGAGGTGAAGGCCAACTTGATCTATGAAGAAAGACTCCTGCATGTGTCATATAAAAGAGAACAAGTATTGAGAACCAAAGTGATTCTCATGGTAAGGATTTTGTGCAGCAACCATTGTGTTGAAGAAGCCACTTAGGATGGTGAAGAACTGATGAACGTTAAGTACCCACAAATCTTAGCATTAACTTACTGAATTTTGAAAATGAAATTCTAATAAGGAGGTAGTAGTTATGAGGACTTGATCTCATTCTGCCTTACACGATGAGAATGCTCGCGACAAGGAACTAATTATGTAATGAGACTAGTATGAAATTAGATTTTAGTACAACCTTCCGACCACAGACTGGTGGTCAAACTGAGTGTTTGAACCAAAATTTGGAGAATATACTACAAGCTTGTGTGCTATAGTTTTTAGGGAATTGGGAATCCCACTTGCATTTGATAGAGTTCACATATAATAACAGTTATCAGACTACCATTGGCATGGTACCGTTCAAAGCGTTATAGTAAGTGTTGTAGGTTCCTTGTTTGTTGGGATGAAAGGTTGTTGAGCAGAGGATGATTGCTCCCAAGTTAGTTCAATACACCAACAGAGCCATATAGAATATTAGAGCCTGTATGTTGACAGCACAGCCAGACTAGACAAAAAAGTTACGTAGATGTAAGACGTAAGGATCTTGAGTTTGACATAGGAGACATGGTTTTTCTAAAAGTGGCACCTATGAAAGGTGTCCTAAGGTTTAAAAAGGAGGAAAATTTTAGTCTCCATTTTGTTGATCCATTTGAGATACTTGATCAGATTGACCCTGTAGCTTACTGTTTGTCGTTGCCTTTGTCACTTTCTGCAGTTCATGATGTGTTCCATGTCTCAATGCTGAGGAAGTATGTAAAAGATTCATCGCATATAGTTGACTATAAGCCATTGTAAATTAATGAGAATTTGAGCTGTGAGGAGCAACCATTTGAGATTTTGGCAAGAAAGGTCAAGCTGCTCTGTAATAGAGGAATTGCAATAGTAAATGTATTATGACAAAATCACAAAGTTGAAGAGGCCACATGAGAGCAAGATGAGGACATGAGAGACTGATATCTTGAGTTGTTCGAGAACGAAAGTTCCTTAAGGAGACTAGTATCCCAAGTGGTCCATGTGAAAGATTGGTACTTCCTCTACGATCATTACATTACTAGACAGTTTCAGGTGATTTTCTTTTCTTAATGTTCCTCAATGGTAGTTCATTTTTGTTGTTTGTATCTAACATTATTTTAATTATTTGCATTTATATGCACTCAATGATCAACAAAGCTTCTAAATCGAAGCAGTCCTACAACCACAGTAGCAAATCCAAATTATTTCTACAACGACAGCATGAGCTCGTTAAACAACGAGGTCAACCAATCGATCGAGTGGAGTTGTTTAGAAAAAAACACACTCAGGGTGGCCAGTTTGCTACACAAGCGGCCACAAATGTGCATGTAATTTTATGAAAATTTGTTGTCTTACTTTGTACATTTAATTTACGAATTTGACTTAATTAAAAAATTTCTTGCAAAATTAAATGCTGGAACTCTAGTCCCAGCCCACCCCAAAGGGTTCTCAACCACTCTCCGAGGACGAGATATGTAAGACAGCTTTGGGTAGATGACTAAGCTACTCAAAAGATCTTGGTTGGGACTCTAAGCCAAAGTCTTGAAAGGTTGGTGGCAATTCTTCGTCTTCATCATATGAGCAAGAGATGCACGCCAGAGAGGTTACCGAACAAAAAGCTCGCTTTGACATTGCTCAACAATGTATTGAAGAACAACGAAGAATTTCAGAGTTGCATAAGCAAAAACATGAAGAAAGTGCCCAACAAATGGAATAAATCAGAAAGATGATTAAAGAACTGACTCAGGCACAGAGGGGACCTTGATTCCATTGCGGTACGTATTTTCAACTTTTAAATTATTTAATTTCTTATCGATGGTATATATCTAAATATAATTTCATGATATTGTAGGTTGGAAGGATTGGGGAAACTGGCGTCTGTGGCGCATAGTAGAAATATGTTTTTAGTTTTTATTATTCATGTAATTTCTAAACCTACAAATGTGTACTTTTTTAATACTTGAATTAATTTTAATATAAATTTGATTTGGTATTTTAATAAATTTTTTTATTAATTTTACATTAATTATTTTCAAATTTTGATTGAATTTAAATTGAATCCAAACCCAATAGCAAAAAAATTTAAATAATAATAATTTAAAAATTATTATAAAAAGTTTTTCCCAACGCATCAATAGCGTCGGGAATGGATGCTATATTGACGCCCCATCGAGCGTTCCCTATTGCTGACGTAGAAGTCGATGTCGACAATACCCTATTGTCGACGCATTGATCAAACGTCGAACATGACTTTTCCCGATGTTTTGTATCAGTCGACGAAGTCTGCATCAAGCAAAAGGTATTGCCGACGTTGTTCTGTTTGTGCGTTGATTTTGCCTCCCCCAACACAGTACTGCCGACATTTTTCCCGACGTTGCTTTTTGCATTCGAAGAGAAAATTTTTATGCGTTTTGTGATTTGGCCGACACATGTATGCGTATAACTACTATTTCTTGTAGTGAATGTAGCACCCTTAAAATTAAGGTAATTTTGAATTTAATTATCTTAATGTTAGTTAATTATGTTTGCATTGATTGAGTGATATTTTAAGTTATTTGAATGTGAATTATTTGGTGTTGTTGAAGTTAGAATTAATTAAATATATTTTTGGGTGTATTTTTAATTTAATTGATAATTTTTATTTTTGGTAGAATTATGGTTAATTATATGAATATGCATGTATACATAATTATAATTGTGGAAAGATAGATATTTGATAAGTAAGAGAAAAAGTTGATGGGATGGAACGAATTAAGTGAAAAGAGAGAGGGATTTATTTATTTGAAAAAGGAAAAGGAAAGATTAATAATAATAAGGGGCATTTTTAAAAATAGCAAAATAAATTAAAATATTTATAAGCTATAGCAAAATTTTGAATTCTATCACTCATAGTCTCCTATCACTATATCATATCAATAACTATCAGTAATAGAATTTGTTATATGTTGTAAATATTTTGTAAAATCTACTATTTTTAAAATTTTCCCTAATAATAATAATAAATATTATTAATTTTCTTGTTATTAGTTTATAAGTAGCCTTAGAATGCATGCAACAAATTAGGATTCATCTTCTTCCTTCGAAAACCCTAAGTGTCGTCGTTGTCTATTGAGTCTCGTCGACCTTTATCTAAGATTCAAGCCTCTATTTGACACAAGCGAGCCATTCGACGAAGCCCAGCTGAGGCGCACGAAGTCTCCTTAACCAAGCCACACGTAAGCAAGTCAAATCCATCGCAGAAAGTCGAACCTGGTACGTGTGTTGGTTTCCTTATCATTTGAGCCTCGATCTCTTCACCAAGCCAACTTGTTTCCTTGAATTGAGCCAACCTGTTTATTTTCAATCGTGTCGTCCCTTTGTGGTTGAGCCGTTGTCAGTTAATATTGGATAAGAGTAGTTTTGGTGGTATTTTTGTTATGTGGGTTGTACCATTTAAATGAAATTAATGATAAATTAATTTTGGATTAAAGTTGGATTCCTTTCTATGAAGGTTTAATTGGCAAATTTTGGAAGATTCAATTTGTGGAATTTTCCCATCAAAGTTGAACTAGTTTTAACCTCAATTGTTGGGTAAGTAAATTGGAAAAATTTTGGATGCTAGCCATTGGTCAATTTTATTAATTAAGGTTATTAAAAAATTCTTTATTGTTTAGGATCTGTTTAATTGGAAAAAATTGACTATCAGCAAAGGGATGTTTTTAACAAATCTCAGGTAAAAGATTCTACTACTGGACCTTCAAATGTAAATTTAAGAGTTTGCTTGTATTGACTAGTTATGCATTGAAGGTAGCTAAAATGCATTTATGAGTTGTTGTAGTTGTTGGCTGATCTTGTGTGACATTTATGCATGTTTGATGGATTGCATGATTATGGACTATTATGGTGTCTGTTAGCTTTTGTCATTAGGTACGATGTCCCTCTGGTTCACCACCTTTCACAACTATGATTGTGTGGAGTCAACAGGATCATCAATCTGTCATGTCATAATTCATGTGCGGTTCGACAGGAACACTAGATTGTCTGGTCTTATGTGTGCTCATATGGGATCACAAAACTGATGAGTGTTCCTACGGGATCACTAGATCATATGTGATCCTTTGGGATCATGAGATTGTTATGTTAGAGGTACCTCCCAATGAAAACTTAATAGATCACCTAGTGGGACCAATAGTGGTTCCTTATTGGGTATATTCTTATACTCACTTTTTTCTATGTTTAATATTTAAGGCACAGGTAGAGAAAATGAAAAGTTTGTGAGCGACAAGAAGGGTCGTGACATGTCATGAAGACTCAATTTTTGCTTTCACTTTTCATTGCATGTTTTCAATATTTTGACTATTAGAATTATATTAACCTTGATGATTATTTATTTTTAGTTTCTTTAAAATTTAGATAGAGCTCGAATTAAAATTATGTTTTTATAGTATTTATATTGTTTTGTTAAATTTGATCCCTAAAAAGTTGTTTGAAATTGTTTACTAAAGAATTAGTGTTTTTCTTGATCTTTTCAAGAAAATGTAAAATTGTTAGTTATTTTAAAGTAATGACCTAAGCTTAGTTTGAAACGTTGGGTCATTACCGAGGTTGTGTTAAATCTAAGGAGCAACCAACTTTTGACGATTGGTCGTATTGCTTTCAAGGCAGTGGATTTTCTATAACACAATAATGATCAACCTTTTATTCTTACACAAATTACAAATTAAGGGCACATGCATTTGTTGACTTTTTGGCCTTTAATCTCAAATTAGTTAATTGTAATTAATTAATCAATTAATATTTTAATGATAACAAATCTGAACTTTTATTGAAAATCTTATTATTTTGAATAGTTCATAACGTAGAGCTCGAAACAATGATTCTAATGCCTTTTGAATCACCTAAATTGGAGTTCAAACAAAAAAAATATTGCTAACAGAAGTTTAACCGAAAATATCCAAGATGGTGACATGCAACCAAATAATCAAATTGAACCAATTAAAGAAAACCACTTTGAGAAATGAAGGAGTAGCACATGTGGCTTTTGATTTTTGAATTGGCTTTAAAATGAAAATGAATTTAATATTATTATTTATTTTTGTGTCTAACAACTCAATTTGTTAAAAGATGGTGAACTTATTTTTATTGGGTTTAAAAAATTATTTTAAAAAAATATATTATTATATTATTGTTTGTGTTTGTGTTTAATTTTCTTTTACTTACGCCCAATGACTCAAAATAATTTTGGATTTCAATATTTTTTCCCACTTTTTAAATACTTCATTTATTCCAAATTTGTAATAATTTTGTTCAACTTTACCATCCTAAAAAATTGCAAAAATCACCATTGTTATTCTCAACTTCCAATTTTCTTTTTTTTCATCTTGTCCAAGAGAGAATTCTTATTTTATTGTGAGAATTAATTATTGTGAGCTCAAGATTGTATACTCACTCTTTTTAGAGAGTTTTCTTTTGTGTGATTTAAAGCTTTAATATATTGTGACGATTTTGATCCTAACCTATGGAAAGGATTGCGGGTTTGCTCTTGAACTCGAAAAAAAAAACAAGTAGCGGTTTGATTATAATTTATGGAAAGAGTAAAAAAAAAAAGGTTTTCAATCATAATCTCAATGGTGCTTATAAAAGTGGATACATGTCGAGTTTGACAGAACCACTATAAAATTGCAGTGTTTTCTATAACTATTTTTAATTATATTTCCATTTAATTTTAGTTGCATATTCTTGTTGGTTGAGATTGATTGTATACTCTATTAGATAATTTCATCAATCTTGTTATTAAGTATAAATTAGCTATATTTAATTTAAAAATTATCTAATTAATTTAATTTTTGTCATATTGATTGAAAAGTTTAATTAAACTCTATTTTCCCTCCCCTTTTGGGTTGCCATACTGGTCCAACAACGTTCGCACACTTTGTACAAGATTGAATCACTTCAAACTTGGGTTTATATGTTAGTATGTGGGGGATTCATTTAGCCTTTAGTATTTGATCCTCTAATTCTCACAATTGAATGTGTACGTTTAATGAACAAAAGCAAAACATGTGGATGTTCTTTAAGTTGAAATCTTGGAAAATTCTTTATATCATTTTTAGGAGCTTAAGCCTACAATCGTGATTCAGCTTCAAAAGTTGGGGAGTCTTCTTGATTATTTGGAGATGAGTATCTTAAATTTCTGAACCCCCAAATTGAGGAGAACTGTATTTATAAAGTTGGATCAACCAGAAGAATAGCAATTTTAAAGTTGTCATTTTGAAAAATAGCAAAACCGCTTTTTTTTTTCAAAAATGGCAAAATGAAAAAAAAAATACAATAAACAAGAATTTACAAAAACCAAAAATACCCCTATATACATAAAGTATAAACTACTTTCTTAAAGCTAAAATAGAATAAATACACTTTAATAAATCTTGAATACATACTTGTCCAATCCAAGTAAGAACCCCCTATCTTTATTTTCTAGACCGTTGCAACGATCTTCATTCTTCATTTTTGTTTTTCGTTTCTCATCTTCCATTTTGAAAATCTTCATCTCCATTTT